>MU226133.1:150456-179623 GCA_018584345.1 Thuja plicata
CCATTATGTCTTCTTCTGATATTTCTCCACCATTGTTTCTGATTCCAGAGACTGCTTCATTTATCCTTTGATTGTAAGCTCTAATGTTCTCTTCAGGTAACATCTCAAGACTGTTGTATTTCTTTTTTCATGTCTTCCTGCGTGCATTCTTTGCTTGAATATCTCCTTCAAACATATATTCTAAATAATTCCATATGGTATATGCTATGTCAATTTTCTTGATATCAGAAAATTCATTGTTGGATAAGGTGTTGATTAGGGCTTCTTTAGCAATTGTATTATTCATAAATGTTTCCTTTTGTCTATTAGTAGCATCATCCTTTGCAAGGTCTTTTAGAGATGGAATTACAACTTCTTATGTAGAAATTTCAAAGATCTCAAAGACAACACACTATAAATGTGTTATCATTTTGTTTTTCCAATCCAGATAATTTTCTCCATCGAACTTAGGGCTCTCTTTTCTAAAGTAAGACATCTGATCTACCTTAACCTGTTAGGCTTCTTCTCTAAGGCACTTGGCTCTGATACCAATTTTTAGAATAGTCCTAAAAGATAACTGAGAGGGGGGGGTGGTGAATTAGTTATCAGTAACTTTAATTCTTTTTACTTTCTTAACTTTAGAATACAATAAATGCTTAATCAGATAACAGAATACACAACACACAATTTGATTACGGGGAAACCAAATGGTAAAAACCCCAGTGGGAATTAGCACCCACAATGAACTATACTTGTTTATAGTAATCCCTGTGAGAAGATATTTCAACCCTATTAGGAGTTGTACTTTACAATGCAATAAGTATAGTGACCTGGTTAAGGGTCAGACCCTGTTAGGAGTCTTTTACAAATAACCCTGTTAGGGGTGGTGGACTCACTGTCCAAAAGCTCGCTGCTTAATGATGAAGGCTACAACCTTTTGTATAACAGATATGCACTATATCTGACAATGAAATGTAGAGTAGACCTACTGTCTTGATCAGTTCCAGTGTATTACAATCTTTCACTTCTTCACGTAGACTTTTGATGAATGAACCACATCTGAACATCTTCTATCTCTTTTCGTATCATTCACACTTAGCGTATCACAACTGAATTGCTATAAGTATCTTTCTCAAAGTATGAGATCATGGGACCTGTAAGACAACTCTTCATAACATCCTTGTCGGCTCTACTAATCATGCAAGCATAATTAAAACCACACAAGTATAAACTGAATATACACGACGCTTCACTAAGTTGGCCTCACCAATTTATCTCTAACTTTGCAATATTCTTGAAACATGTTTGGTGCCTTTACATAACTATCATCAACTCATAAATAATCATGAATATACACATGCATATCATGAAGATAGGCGCAACTCAAGAAACACGTAACATACATCGGCTCTGAACAGATACTCTTCCAGAACTGTAACTGCCAATAACAAAATTACACAACTTGACTGAAACATCATATCTGGATCTGCATGTATGAACATAACATAATAAACATGTCAAAAACATGTATCTAACCATGCAAGTCTTCAAGTCATCATTCTAATAATTACATACAGAATCACTACTGTGTATTATATGTTGTCATCAGTGACAAACATACGATCAATCAACTGAACAGAATCAAATCTCCAACATACGATTGCAGACCTCTTTGATGAGGTGGAATTGAAAGTGACAAAAATATTTAGATCTGAGATGGTGGTAATGAAGAATGAGATGGTTGATAAAATCATGAGGGCTATTACTAGTTTGTAGAGGAACCCTGGAACAAAGGATGGTTTTGAGGAAGCTACCAAAGATTTTGAAGTTGTTACCGAAGGCACTGGACATGGTAGAGATGACATAGTTGATCAGTTGGAAATATCTATGGCTCGGTTGAGTACAAGTCATAGGATGAAATTTTCTAATTTTTCAGGTACTTTGAACCCCAAGGACTTGATTGATTAGATCAATGAATTAGAAGAGTAATTTGAGCCAAAATATATTGGAGATCCTCTTAGAGTGAGGTTAGCACAAACTAAGTTGAAAGGACATGTTACCTTATGGTGGAAAGAGTTACAAAGAGATAGGGAGGAAGAAGGTGAGATGAAAATAACTTGGTGGAGATTAATGGTGACAAGATTGAAGGCTAAGTTCATACCCACCAACTATGAACTTGAGTTGTTTAAGCAGTTGCAGAACCTAAAGCAGAAATATCTCAGTGTGAAAGACTATACCGAGGAGTTCTACAAGCTGACTATTAGATCTGGACATAGAGAGATTTCTAAGGAAAAGGTTTCCAAATTTATTAATGGTCTTAGATTCAATATCCAAGATGAGATTGGTATGTTGAATATTGGTTTGGTTGAGGATGCTTATCAGTATTCACTGAAGGTAGAAGATAAGTTAAAAAGGAGACATCAAGGTAAATTCTAAGGGAAAGAGAAGCAAGAGAAGTCAATAAAGGATAAACCGAGAGTTGAGGAGGAACCAAAATCTATTGAACTGAGGAGAAGGGAAGGTAGAGGTGTATTCAAAGGTACCTGTTATAGTTGTGGTGAAGAAGGAAATTGGTCATTTGAATGTCCCCATGCATATAAGAAGGTCAGTAGCCACTGAAATGCTATGGTGAATGAAGTTGCAGAGAATGAACCCGAGGTGGAGGGTGCAAATATTTTTCTTAGGAGAACATTTCTGCCCACTAATCAAGCTAATTCTTGTCAGAGAAATAAATTATTTATGACTGTGTTTAAGTATGGTAGTAAATTTTGTAAGGTAATTGTTGAAGGAGGAAGTACTGATAACTTGGTTTCTAAGGAGATGGTTCAGAAGCTTAGTTTAAGGAGGTTGAAACATCCTTGTCCTTATAGTATAAGTTGGTTACAAGAAAGTCATGCAGTGGAGGTGAAGGAGAAATGCATGGTAATTTTTCATATTGGTTCTTATAAGGATGAAATATTATGTGACATTGTGGAGATGAGTTCTTGTCATGTTTTACTTGGGAGAACCTGGCAGTTTGATAGAGAGGCTATTCATAACTGTAAGAGGAACATCTTTACTATATTGAAAGATGGACAAAAGTATATTTTGATTCCTTTGAAGGATGAAGACAAAGGAAGGAGGAACTTGAGAAAACATAGAAAATCTAAGATGAATTCAGGGGTTGGTGCAGAAATTAAGGTTCAGAGATCTGAAGACACTTCAGAGAGTGCTAGTGGTAAGAGAAAGAAGAAGAAGAACCAAAGTAGAGGTGTATCAGTTAAGGACTCATAGGAAATGTATATCAAGAATTAGTTTGGGATCTATGTGATGAATCCCAGAAGATGTTAGTTGAGCTACTAGAACATCTTTTCACACCAGGGGTGTTTGATGCAGTAGAATCCTAGGGAAGTTTGCAATCTTGTGTCAACCAAAAATATGTTTAAGTTCAGTTTGGTGATCGTTAGGTGAGTTGGTAGGGCTCTGTGGAGTTAGGTTATTTTTGGTTGTTTTGGTGCTTGGTTCTCAGTGGAAGGAGTGTTTTTCTTCAGCAAACAGACACGGTGTCTTTTGGTAGTGTTGATTCACTGAGTGGGCTTGATGGCTTTGTTTTTGCTTGGTACCGACTTGGGTTTTTGGTTGATGAGTTCATTGACTGGCTTTTGTGGATTGAAAAGATATTGGAGATTTCATCCTTGATTTGAGGGGGTCATTGGGATCGTGTAGAGTTTTGAGGCATGTGAATTTGATGCATTGGATCTTGCTTAGATCTAAATATGATTTGGTGCTTTCTTCTATGTATTTATTATTTTTTGCAGCCGACTGTGTTATTTAATAAGATTCATCATGGATTGTATTGGATTGACTATCATTTAATATTTATTTCTGAAGCCAACTCATGGCTGTTGTATTTAAGGAGGGTGTAGGTATCATTTTAGAGGGGAGGGGAGCTGAGAGCGGGTTGATAGCAGATAGTAGTAATTGGGTAAGAAAGAAACTTGTAAGATTGCTTGGTGACTTGCGAGCACAAGTTTAGATCCGATTTCTTCCACTTAGCTGTAGGGTAGGTTGGTGTAGTTGGATCCTGTGAGATCTTGTTGAATTTGTTGATGTATTGGCCATAACTGGGAAGGCCTTACAACTAAACATGTTGCATGTAATTGATTTTTCAGAGATAATATAAGTTGATATAATTTGTTACATTTGTTGTTGTTATGTTTCCGCTATTGTTCTTGTTTTTGTCTGCAAGTTTGGATAGTCCATTATTGGATCCTCCGAGCTTGATTGTATCACTATTATAGTGAGGCTTTCTAGTTTGACCATTGTTATCATTTTGTGCTCCTTGTGAATTAGTCATCTAAGATAACACAACTTGTAAGAATGATCATTTTTGTTTTCATTTATGATTCTCAGGAATTGATTTCCTACTATAGTATGGATTTATAGTATGATCATTTTGTTTCACTACATGAGTCACCCAACATAACACAATTTATTGACTAATGGAATTGATGGCTGGTTCTATGGACCCCTAGCATTATGTAGTATTCTAGGCAGTAGACCATCGATCCTAGTCTCATCAATTGGCACATTGTCTCATCTATTTGTAGAAGTTCACTTGTGCTCTTGCAATAAATTTATGAGAATGATACTAGCACTTGAAACAACATTTACGTCGAGGTCTCTTCACCTATTTGAACTAGAAACTATTGTTTTCTTTAGTGTTGTAACATAAGAAATGGAGAAGTTACCAAAATGTAAGATAAAATAATGGATATGGAGTTTGAAATGTGAAATGTGTGGGGAAGATAAGATGTTACTTTTAACCTTAAATACACAAAGGAAGGATCCAAATTGATTAACCTCGAAGGAAGGATCAATGCATAAATGAATCAATCGATTGGAAATAAGTGTAAAGAGGAAGATCTTAAATTCCCGTTTATAGAAAAGAATGTGTGATAGATTTAGAAAGATTAAGAACTTTGATTGAAATGGATAGGAGAAAAGTACTAACCTTGAAATATTACTGATCTAAAGAATTCTTTTTCAGCAGTCTGCACTAAGTTTCTGGAAAATATGAGATTGGATCTAGAACAGAAATGCAGAAATGAACAAAACCCAGAAATATTTTTCTGTTCTGACATAGTTCCAATTTTGACCCTCAAGTCAATGTCACCATTGACCTAGAATTTTTGAGTTCATCCTATGGAAGAATCAACCTCCAAAGTCTTCTATTGAAAATCTATATCCGGATCCTGAAATTTTTCCAAAAAGGGTATCCAAATCTGCACTTTGATCCGCTGTTCTGAACCTATACCTACAAGAAAAATGGATTGTTTATTTGGGGGGGAAGGGGTTTGCCTTGGTCAAACCCTAGTTTTGGAATTAATCTCAAAGTATAATTGAAATTGCATAAGTAAAACAAAGTAAATGAACAAATTCACCTTGCTTGTATGGAAACCCTTGTGGTGGATTCGAATGCATGGATCCACAAGTATGCATGCACCAAATGGAGGTAGAATGTAGAATGTAGGATGTAGGATGTCTCAAATCAATTGCCTGTAGATCTTCAACACCAATCTTAAATGGATCTTGGATAGGAAGAGGCTTGGAGGAATGTGGATGGATAAATCTTCAACAAGAGGGCTCCATGGAGCTTGAATGCTTCAATGGCCACCAATGGATCTTCTTGATGAATTGAGTGCTTGAGAAGTGCTTGAATGCTAAAGAATGGATGAATGATTCAATGGCTGCTTGGCTTGATTCAAATATTTCTCCTTAGCTTGCTTGAATTTCACTTAGATGATGGTTAGAGAAAATGAGAGGAGAAAGCTTCCTTATGTACAAATCTAGGGCATAATCTTCTAGAGAGGCCTACATAGGATAATTAATTTCCAATTAGACCTATATCCATAGAAGAGGACCTATATTAAATATAATTTAAGTCATCATTTGGGAACCCAAAACAACCGACCTGGAAGCAAAAATTAAACTTTTTTGAAGCCAAACATCCGGAAACCCCAGAAACTTGAAATCTGGACCCTGGGCCAAAAAAAAGGTTGATTCTAACCTAGGTCAATGTTGAGGTTGACCTTTACCTAGGTCAAGGTCAAGGTAAACCTTGGGCTAGCTTAGGGTCGAGGTTGACCTTGACCCTGAGGTCAAGAACTTCAAATCTGTAAATCGAGATGTCAAAAATAGGCCCGAGAGAAGTGAAAAAGGGGCAGAACAGGGGGAAAAGCAAGATCCAAGTCAGAGACCCATTCAAGGCACTTGAAATGACCCCAAACCACTTACTTGGAAGGATAAACTAGTCCACAATGGAAGTGCTTCCATTTTTTGACTATACATTTAGCCCCCACTTTAGCAAGAGTATGGACTCGATGCAAAAATCTTGGTAAAGGAGATCATAAAGAAAAGATAATCTCATTGAAATAAAAAGGGACAAAGGAATCCTCAAGCCCGCAGGGACTTAAGTATTTATCAACCCTAAGATCATGATAAGAGAGACATCACCAGTCAAAGAGAAAGATAGAGAGAGGAGTGGTTAGCTCGCCTAGTAAGATGTGCGTATCTCACTGTGAACCACAAAAAGGATAGGATGACCCACCAAGAAAGAACTTGATAATCACCCCATAAAGTCATGCACCTTCTAGCAGCTTTGTGCATGTATGCATTATGTCTTTTGATGGATTTTATGAAGTACCCATGGATCCATGTTCTCATATCACCATGGAATACATTTGTAAAATGCGTATCTCTTCAGGATTTAGCAACTTATGTGCGTTACCTTCTGAGGATTTAGAATATTGAATTGTAATTGAATGCGTATATCTTAAAGATTTAGAAACTTATGTATGTTACCTTTAGAGGATTTAGCATGATGCAAAACAAAAGGTTAGAACAAAAATGCATAATATAAAACGAGGGAGGCCATATATATGCCCCCTTCCTTAAGATGGAAAAATACATACTATTTTGACATGTTAAGGAAAGAAAAGAACAAGGATAAAGCCTTCTTTAACAACATCAAGACAATATCCATAGAAAACACCCAGTCCAAGCCAAGAAGGTCAAAACTCCTATGAGGCCATGGAAGGGACGAATGGAAAGAGATATCATGAAAGAAGTGAAAAAGTAACCCTTGTGAGGGATATCACACTATTCAGTTTCCAAGGTGAGAGATTTATCAACCATGGAAACCCAATGTCAAACAAAAAAATAGGTTATAATTAAGGACATAGATCCTCAATGCAAACCAAAATTTTCATGTATGATTGGATATCACATAATAGATAGATACTGCTTAACCAAGGGAAAAGTGAATCCCAGAAAGACATAAAATAAGGAGATGGCATCCTTTACCCCCAAGAGTAGGAACAAGGATGAAAGGGGAGCTATTATATCACTCACAACACTATGCAAGACAAAAAACACCCAAGGATTAGGCTAAAATTGCTTACATAATGTAGAGTTCCATAATAGGAACATAAATGTTATTTAGAGAAAACAGGATTGAAATACAACTCATTGCCACATGATATATACATAAATTTACTATCAATGAGTTGCCTAATCTTATAATGTAAAGCTTGACATTCATTAGTAGAGTGATCCTGAAATCTATGATACAAACAAAAAGGAAGAGTCTTCAAGTGTGGACTACGTTTCTTTTTTGCATTTAGGTCTAGTAATCATCTTAGTTCGAAGGAGTTTAGGAAAAATAACTTCTTGGTCAAATTCCTTCATAGGGTCATCATGTTTTGAAGTGTTATTGGATATGTTGGTAACATTTATGTGTTGTTTATGATTAAAGCCCAATCCACAAGAATTCTCATGCTCCCCATTCTGTAAGGGCATTTGAATTCCTTGTTTATGCTTACCACATCGTTGACCATGGAATCCTTGTTTAACTAGTAAATAATAACCAGGACCATAACAAGAAGCCATATTAGAAGGAGTCAATGGAATTTAAATAGTCACTATGTCATTACTAGTAGGTTTGATAGTTTCATATTGGGTAGAAGCAGTGACAAAGTTATTACAAAGTGCATTAGAAGTAGAAGCAAAATCTCATTGTTCAAACTATCTTTGTTGCTTCATAAAATCAATATTAGAAACCTTATACTCTCTAATAAAGGTAGGATTAAAATTGAAGGTTCCCCAATCATCTCTAGGAAGAGCATTAGAGGAAGAAGGATTACTAGTAGGAATAGGAGTATTATGGGCTTGAATATTCAAACAAGGATTTGGTGCATCATCCGCATGAATTGTATACACCATGTTGTTGTTAATAAACTTGACTTTACGATGAAGGGTGGAAGGAACAACATGCATCTCATGCAACCAAGGTCTACCCAAAAGGAGGTTATAATTAAGAGGTCCAGGCATAACGTGAAAAGGAGTATTTAGGATGACCAAACCTACTTTGATAGGTAAGGTAATGATGCCCAAAGTGTTCTTATCAATGTTATCAAGGCCACGTATAGGATTATTATCAGGTTGAATAGTTGAAAGATTGACTTTAATCACTTTGAGCATGTCCATGCAATAAATATTAAGTCCAGATCCATTATCAATCAAGGTCCTATGAATGGTACTCTTATTGATAGTAACAAAAACCATAAGAGCATCATATTGATTTTGTACTTCTTTAGAAGGTAAATCCTTTTGAGTAAATACAATGTCAAGAGGACCCGGGGTAGCATGCATGCACTGTAAGAAGGCATTGATGTTCTCTTGATTAGGTGGTAGAGTGGGAAGAGTTGCTAAATATTTTTTCAAGGATTCATGGTAGGTGGGTGAAGTTTGAAGAAGGTCCCATAAAGAAATCTCAGCAGGGGTATTGTGCAATTGGTTTATCAAATCATACTCCTTGCTAGGAAGATGGGGTGGAGGAGGAAGAATGGGTTGAGAAGGTGGTAAAGAAGCAAGAACCACTAGATTAGGTTGTGTGTTATTCCTTGTATGATAAGTATGTGAAACAAAATCCATGTTATCAAATAAATCCAAAGGATCTCTAGGTTTACCCTTGATAGTAATGCGAGGACAACCTTTAATAGTCAACAAGGGTTTTGGATAAACCATGTTGGTTGTCTCAACACTACAAATAGATTCACAAGAAGGACGAAAAGGAGACATCCTATGAGGAGATGAGGTAGGATCTTGATTCTCCATAAGATTCTCACTAAGAGGGAGAGAATTAAGGGAATTCATGTCATTCTCCGCTAATGCCTCATTACTAGAAGGAATCCCAAATGGAGGTAAAACATCTATAATGTTTTCTTCTTTCTCTAAAATGTTTGCATAAGGGGAGTGTGTTTTAGAAAAAGAGTAACCATCATGTATGAATATGTCATCCATTAATGAATCACCCTCTTGTATCAAGGCATCTTCACGAGGAGGGGAGAAATCAATGTCTTTATCCAAGGGTTCATCCCAAAAAGTAGAATCATTTACAATGACTTCATGAGGAAGAGAGTAATCAACATCCAAATCCAAAGGTTCATCCCAAATAGGAGGATTATCATACCTATCAATAAAGCACCTTGTAGGAGCGCCATAAATCACTAAACCTTGTTCCCTAAAGGGGAAAGAAGGTAAATTATATTCTAAATTAGGCTCAGAGAAAAGACATATATTAGGAGAAGAATTAACATCAATCCTCAACTCATCTCCATTAAGGGAAAGATTAAAGTCATCTAATTTCTCTAATATATCCTTACAAGGTAATACAAGAGAGGACAAAGCAACATCACACACACCAAATGGAGTCTTTCTAGGTGTATCAATGTTGTAAATAGTGGAACATGAAGGTAACCATGCACACATCCTATGGTAAAGGTCAATTGAAGAGATTGTAGAGGGGGATAAAATAGGAATAGGATCAATGGAGATATTATTTGAACCATTTTCATCCTCACTTCCATGTACCTCATTAGGGGATGTATCCTCCTTTTGTATTCAAAACAAAAATCATACATGTTGAACACAAAGTAACATTACAAGCATGAAAAATGTAAATGTTTTTGTATTTTTTAAAGAAATTTTGTGATTTTTATTTATTTTTGACATATAAATGCAAGACCATAAAAGAAATCTACTTTTAAAATGAATGTAAGATCTAACATAAAATGCAAATCTAACATAAAAAAGAAAGAGTTGTCTATCGCGGGTTCACCAAAATGAAACATAAGAAATGGAGAAGTTACCAAAATGTAAGATAAAATAATATATATGGAGCTTGAAATGTGAAATGCGTGGGAAAGATAAGATGTTCCTTTTAAACTTAAATACACAAAGGAAGGATCCAAATTGATTAACCCCGAAGGAAGGATCAATGCATAAATGAATCAATCGATTGGAAATAAGTGTAAAGAGAAAGATCTTAAATTCCCGTTTATAGATAAGAATGTGTGATAGATTTAGAAAGATTAAGAACTTTGATTGAAATGGATAGGATAAAAGTACTAACCTTAAAATATTATAGATCTGAAGAATGCTATTTTCGGGGGTCTGCACTAAGTTTCTCAAAAATATGAGACTAGATCTAGAACAAAAACGCGGAAATGAACAAAACCCAGAAATATTTTTCCGTTCTGACACAGTTCTGATTTTGACCCTCAAGTCAATGTCACCATTGACCCAGAATTTCCAAATCTAACCTAGGGAAGAATCCACCTCAAAAGTCTCTGACTGAAAATCTATTTCTTGATCCCAGAATTTTTCCAAAAAGGGTATCTGAATCTACACTCTGATCCGCTGTTTCAAACCTGTACCTGCAAGAAAAATGGATTGTTTGTTTGGGGGGGGGGGGGGAAGGGTTTGCGTTGGTCAAACCCCAATTTTGGAATTAACCTCAAAGTATAATTAAAATTGCATAAGAAAAATAAAGTAAATGAACAAATTCACCTTGCTTGTATGGAAACCCTTATGGCGGATTCAAATCCGTGGATCCACAAGTATGCATGCACCAAATGGAGGTAGAATGTAGAATGTAGAATGTAGGATGTAGGATGTCTCAAATCAATTGCTTGTAGATCTTCAACACCAATCTTGAATGTATCTTGGATAGGAAGAGGATTGGAGGAATGTGGATGGATAAATCTTCAACAAGAGGGCTCCATGGAGCTTGAATCCTTCAATGGCCACCAATGGATCTTCTTGATGAATTGAGTGCTTGAGAAGTGCTTGAATGCTTGAGAATGGATGAATTCTTCAATGGCTACTTAGATTTCTTCAAATCTTTCTCCTTAGCTTGCTTGAATTTCACTTAGATGATGGTTAGAGAAAATGAGAGGAGAAAGATTCCTTATATACAAATCTAGGGCACAATCTTCTAGAGAGGCCTACATAGGAGAATTAAATTACAATTAGAACTATATCCCTAGAAGAGGACCTATATTAAATATAATTTAAGATTCATCATTTCAGAACCCAAAAAAGCTGACCCGAAAGCGGGAATTAAACTTTTTTGAAGCCCGACATCTAGAAACCTTGAAAAACTTGAAATCTGGACCCCGGGCCAGAAAAAGGTCGATACTGACCGGGGTCAAGGTTGAGGTTGACCTTGACCTAGATTAGGGTCAAGTTTGACCTTGACCCAGAAGGTCGACCTTGACCTTGAAGTCAAGAAATTCAAATCTGCAGATCAGGGTGCCATAAACAGGCCCGAGAGAAGTGAAAAAGGGGAAGAAGAAGGGGAAAAGCTAGATCCAAGTCAGAGACCCATTCAAGGCACTTGAAATGACCCCAAACCACTTAATCAGAAGGCTAAACCAGTCCACAATGGGAGTGCTTCCATTTTCTGACTATACAAGTGTTAAATTTGTTTTCTTTGTATTTATGGGTATTTGAATGTTTTGTGTGGATTGCTAGGATCCTAAGCTTGGGGGTTAGCTTGTCTCAAGTTAGTTTCATCTAATCCCTAGTGTGTATTTCTCTCAGCTACCATACCTCTTTATCTCTACTTTACTACAAGTATGAACTTACTGTTGGAAATAATAGGTACTGAGGGGGGGGGGGTGAATCAATGCTAATACAAATTTTATATTTTTCTTCCAACCTAAGAATAGCAGAAAAATAAAATTCCAAAGTATATAGCTTAAAATTGTAAGTGTAAAGTAAAAGTATAGTGAATGAAATAGAAACACATGCACACTCATAAAACTTATATTTTTAACATGGAAACCCTTTGTTAGAGGGTAAAACCACGGTGGGGATGACACCCACAATTTTCTCACTACAGTAGAAAAGAGTACTCTGTTAGAAGTTTACAATATGTCACTTTCTAGGTGACTCACCCTATTATGAGTGACTGATAATTTGTTAGAAGTATCTGAAGTCTCATTACAAACTACCTTGTTAAAGTATTTAATCCCACTATTACACAGTTCACCCTGTTAAGAGATTTACAAAAAAAGTCTTATTAGAGACTACCCTGTTAAGGGATTTTAGATTGCTGAAACTGGAATACAAAAAAAATGAATTGACCTGTGAAATGCACTTTAGAATGCTAATCAGACCCTTTGATGCTCTATTCTAACTTTGAACTTTGTTCTACATTTTCTTTGTAATTTTCTCTGTAATCGTTGTCCAAGGTCTAACACTTCAACTATTTCTTCACAACATATCAAAATAACTTCTTCAACTACTACATACATATATTAACATTACCTATACTCTTATATTAGAAAAATGATGGGTACGGTGGGAGTGGGAGTGAGAGATAGGGTTTCTAGATCCATGAAGGAGGGAGATGACTCTGATGATAATGCATATGACCCACCTCCCTTGGCCTCCTTTGACACCAATTTTTTGGTGATTGGGTAGTCTTGGGGTGTTTTGGTTGGACAAGGGGTTCTTCTCTTTTCACATCCATTTGTGATGGAAATTTTTTTCATGTTCCCTTTTGTTCTTTGGGAGGAAATCTTCTTTTCCATCACTTGTGAGAGCTACCTTGGATCTTGGACGACGGGCAATCTGATCTCTGACACTTTCAACAACACCTCTGGATCTGGTGTTGCTAGCCATTTTCTTGGAATCCTTTGAGGATGTGTGGGATGCCTGTGGGAGTAGAGTGCTTCCTGAAGTTGACAATCCATTTAATGGATCCACTCCTTTCGATGCAAATGTCGCTATTTTGGAACTCTTTTCTACTGCGACATCCCGTAATGTCTGCGTTCTGGGCTTTGTTGGTGGAGTCAGCTAGGTGGGGATTGTTCTTTGTGGTTCATTTTTTTTCCCTTAGGAGGGTATCTCTATTTCACATGGGCCTATTTTTGGTCTTTGTGCATGTTTGTGATGGAGATCTCTTAAGAAATGAGGTTTTTGGCCCCTGTTCTTCTTCGTGTGTAACTTGGACGAATTCCTACGATTTTGATGCTAACTTTTTGGATTTCTCTTTTGTTGCTGTGGGGTTATTGGTCCCCTATTTTGGAGCCTATTCTATTCTGGTTATATTTTTCAAGGCAGAGGCTAGTGGCTCTTCTCTCCTTCCCCTACCCTCTTCTATGGAGGTAGAGAGGTTTCCCACTACCTATGTTCAGGCTGATCTCCTTTTACTTCTTCTTCTCTCTGCTATGTTACATATTAAGATGGAGGCATCTCCTTTTAAGGTGGAGGTTTTCCTTGTGGAAGAGGCTAGAAGCAATTCTGTGGGGGTGTTACCTGCGCTTGGTTGCTTGATCTCAGGGTGGGGGAGAGGTAGAATTTCTTCTCTATTTGTTCCATTCTCCTATTTTTCTATTGAGGTGGGTTCTACTCATATTAAGGTGGAGTGGATTCATGATGAAGATTTTGGAACTTCCAGATGGAAAGCTTTTGATTCTAGTAATGTGGTTTTGGATGCCAACTTCTTTCTCTTTCTTTCATTTGAGGGTTCTATTCAAAATTGTCTATTTGGTTTGGTGTTTATGGGTTGGAGTGGTCCTCCCAGTGTTCTTTCTGGGGTTTGGGAAGCCCTCCAAAATCCCATATCTTTGGTGAAGGTTGGGGGATCCTTTCAAAACCCTTATGTTTTGGTGCAACTATTTTTTTTGGGTTTTTTTTTTGTTCTTTTGCTTGTTTTCTGGATGGATTCTGATAGTTTTCAAGGGCCCAACATAGATTATGGTTGGTTTTGGTTAGGATGGGTTGGGGTGTCCCTCAAAACCTCAAGATATCCCTTCTTGGGAAGTTAGATCTTGTTGGGAGGCATTGGTCTTGTACTCTATTTTTGGGCAGCTAGAGATTTGTTGTTTTTTATTCCTTTGCTCCTGGATGTCTGCTTGTTCTGGGCTACTGATTTAAAATGTCTTTTTTTAGCAGTGTTTCTTGGTAGTTGGGTTACAGATCCCCCTCAAAATCTTTTTTTAAAGGGTTTTGAGGCCCCTTAAAAACCTAATTTTATCCTAATCAAAACATCAAATATCCTCTTATAGCCTTTTACCTTGATTGCAACCCTAATTAGGGTTTCTATTTTTCCCCAAAATTGCTTTGTTAGTTACAACCAACTCATATAAATATTGCAATCTCATTGCGTCATCCATGAAAAACTTCAAGTTGTCTTCTCCAATGTAAAATAGTTCTTCAATATTATTGGTCCAAAATGCGCCTTGAATTCATAATTAGATCTATACATAATTACCAAGAAACTGACTTATTCAACTCTTGAAACAATGTACTCCATTTTTTTTTTGTCTAGATTTACTGACTGGTAGGTAGTATCTTCACTAATGTCCTTTACCGATGTGACCTAAGAGGTGCAGTTACAAATCTTAGTTCACTTATAGTCTCTGAACATTCTAGTATACCAATTGTATAATTGACTTCTTCAACCAATTTGACCTTCACCTGTTCTCCTATTCACCTATCCATCTATTCACCTGTTTTACTTAACTTGTAGTTACCGATTGGTTAAACTGTCTACCGATTGGTATAACTTTATGTACTCACACAAAACTTTCTTACCTATGTACTAGATCACTAGAAATGACAAACATACCTTATTGTGATCCTCATCAATGTCAGTTCTCATCATTTTGATATCATTGTTCTCCCCCTTTGACATTGATGGAAAAAAATTATATACTCTTTATACTATATACTCCCCCTTTTGATCTACTTGTATATTCCCCCCTATTTTTACAATAATGCCAAAAATATGAAAAAAAATGTATATACAAAGGTGTTTAAGCTTTATAATTTGTCAAATATAATCTTTAAATGTACCTTTGCAGTACCAAGCGACTACTCCCATGACTCTTTTAGTTCTTCTTCTTCTTCTTCTATAGGATTTACATCAAGTGAAGACTAAAGTGGAATATTTTCAGATTCATCTCCAACCATAGGAGATTTGGGATTATTAGTGATATCCTCATTTACAAAATCCCTGGTTAGGTCTATATGTGTAACCATACTTGGAATACTTGCTAACACATCTACTCTTTTCTGAATCATCAACTCTTTTCTGACTCATCAACCTTGTTTTCTTCAAAATCAACTATGTTATCATTAATATCAATAGGATTTACATCAAGTGAAGACTAACGTGGAATATTTTCAGCTTCATCTCCAACCATAGGAGAGTTGGGATTATTAGTGATATCCTCAATTATAAAATCCTTAGTTAGGTCTATATGTGTAACCATACTTGGAATACTTCCTAACACATCTCCTATTAACTAATTCAAAGTGAAAGTGTCATATACTTGAGATGTACCTATTGTATTTATTACATGTGGTGTTTAATGTTTAATATCCTTTTCCATATCACCACTGCCTCATCTTCAACTTCTCGCTCCTTTCTAGCTAGAATCTTTGTAGTTCTTTGTCCAATACTGAATCTACTTTGGTATTTCTCAAGTGCTTCATCTATTTATTTTATGACCAAATGTGTCACTATGTAGATAAGTGTCCTTTCTCCTACCTCCTTTTCAGCTTCAAGTGCTGACTCCCATTTAACATTAACTGCTTCATAAAGTTCATCAATAATATGAATTTCGATTTGATTTGGTGTTCTCATGAATTTATGAAAATGAAATACAATAGAATCTTCAATAGTTTTCTTGTCCTCATCAAATAACTTTGAGAATTTAAAGTTACTGATATTACCTATCATTCCATGTTCTTTAATTACCTTAGAAATTTTAGTAGCATTCTCAGGAATGATGAATGTTGTCTTTCTAGACTTCCCCATGTCAGTGATTTCCTTCTCAGAATCAACTGTCTCACTGTCTTCTTTAGTTTTCTTATTTTTTTTTCTAGGAGAGACCTTTGACAATCCTCTAGTCTTTCTCTTTACATAAGTTCTAGTCTTAATAGGTTGAGATGCCTCAGGTGGCATAGGGTCAAATTTTTTTCCTTCATCACTCTTCTCCACACTAGAATCTTCTACCGATAGTAGTTCATGAATCCTACTCTGGGTTCCTACTGACTTCCTTTTCCTTTTGGTATAAGAATCAGGAATGCTCTTCTATTTCTCATTTGTGGAAATGCTACCTTCACCTGTAGAAAATTTATCTTCCAATTTACTAATGATTTTATGTGCTTTCTTTTCCATTCTTGGCTTTTTGACTTGTAGAGTAATTCTCTCATACGCCTCAAGTATCAACTAGAAAACAAATTGTGTCTGTAGTTTTCCACACTGTGTGGAGGTATCCTATACCTCTTATGCATTATATCCTAAACGTCTTTGAAATATCCCCACATTACATTGTTTAGATTATCACCTAATTAACTTATGTATTCATTTATCTGATATAAATATATGTTTTCCAATTTACCATTTCTTTGCCAGAGAAATAGTTTTGCACATAGAAAAACATACATACCAAACGTGCTTCAAGCTTCAATGATTGCTTCTTACCTATTTGAATCCTCTTCAAGTTTTCCAGAAGCTGTGACCTCACCATATCAGCTAGGTTATATCTCGTTCCTTCCTTCACTATCTGGTAAGCAACGTGAATAGCTCCATAGGGCACACTATTCAACAAAATGGATTGATAAACTTTATACCTGACAAACATTGCTGCAAGATGAACTTCTTGATCTTCAATATCATCAATTGTCATCACTTTGTGATCTTTTTTAGAATTTGTGAGTTGCACAACTGTGTTTGTAGATATTTTCCTTAGGGTACATGGTTCCTTGTCTACTGAGAATCCAGTTATCAAATGTATTAACTCCTTCGTGGTCTTGATTGGTTCCTCCAGCCATATGAATTGGTCATGAAAATGAATCAAGACATATCTAATCTAATATTCTTTGAGAATCTTAGGTAAGTCTAGAATATGTGTCAAACCCTTCATTTGAAGATGTTTGAACTCGTATTTAAGTTCACTGTCACTGCACATTGCTGAATACTCCTATATCTTCTCATTACCCAGTTCAATAATATTGCAATGAATGAAATTTTTTATGTCTTCAATCAATAAAAATCTAGGTGGAATTAGGGATAGGGCATCATTTTTGTCAACTTCCGCTGCCTTTATTGGATGTAGCTTATGTTCAGGTTTTGCCTCCTTAGATATCTCAATCAACGTAGGTGTAACAACCCTTGACGTCATAGTAAGTTGATAGATTTATTCTTTGTAACTCAAACACTTTAAAATATTTCTCAAATTATTACCACTCTGCTAAATATCTCAATTAGGGCTTTCAAATTCGCAACACAAATCTCTGTAATTGATCAGCTCAGATAGTTCCTACAATCAATTTCAATATGAAATCACACTTTTCTCTTGTAAACGCTCTTCAAAATGCAAGGTGCATAATGAATATGTTTACCTCTAATTTATTTGCTCAATAAGTTAACCAATGACTAGTTAAAACATTAAATGCAGTTCACCAATTACAACTTCCACCGGTTAATGCCAAAAGTAGCATTAACACATAAATTTTGCAAATGATAAAATCAGTGATACATAATGACTTATCTCTATGAAATTAATCAAATATAACATCAATGCATCTTATTATGCAAATAGATATTATCTCTCATCATTATAAGGGATAAGTTAGATATAACAATGAAATTAAGTCCATAAGAAAAACTTACTTTCTTAGTTCGAGGATGAATCCCTTGAGCTAGAGGATGTAGGGTTACCTGTCAATGCATTGGCATCTTCTTTACTTTCTTCTTTCTTTACCCAAACTTTTTTCATCTAATTACTCCCTTCTTCAACATTAACAATATTTTTGACTTTCTCATCTTCATTGTTTGGTGACCGGTTCCTGTATCTACAATCTCTTGCAAGATGTCCAATATTATGACAATAGAAATATGCCATACCCATTGTACTCCATCGTCCAACATCACCTCTAGGATTTCTCAATCGACAATTTGTAGCAACATGTCCATAATTTCCACAAAAAGTGCATGAAATATTCATGTTACCTTCTCTTCTTAGAACATTCACTGGTTTGTTAGGTGTTGTTGATCTACAATGTTCTGCCTTATGTCCAAACTTTTTGAATGAATAAAAATAGTCATTGAAACTTCATTCAGATGATATGTTACCAGTTGTTGATCTACACTCATAATCTTGATGACCATACTTATTATAATTGTAATAATAACTATTAAAATGAGTGGTTCTTGGAACATTCATCGGTTGGCTTCTACATACATTATTAGTGTGTCCAGACTTTCCACAAATGTAACAAGTGGGTTTAGTAGGTTTCTTACCTTGTGGACTTGTGTATACCTTAGGAGTCTTATATTCTTGCTCAACACCAGACTTGGATGATTCTCCTTTCTCAAATTTTCTGTCACTGGTAAATCCTAGGCCAAAAGCATCTCTAGGTCGCCTTTGGTTTTTCAGTTTCTCATCAATCTTCTACATGCTTTGTTCATATTTCTTAACTTTTCATTTTTCTCTCTCAATCTTCAAGTCTTCTTTCAATCGTTCATTCTCCTTTCTTAGTGATTCATTTTTAGCACACAGTTGTAAGTTCTCATCACTGATGCTACTCAACTGTTCATTTAGTGTATGGTTCTCATGTGTCAGTATTTGAAGTATAATGTCTTTCTCTTTGATAAGTTCTTCAACATTCTTATTTGCAGTTTCAACATCTCTTTTTGCATCTTCAGCTACCCTCATACCTTCAAGTCCTTCACACATCCTTATAGCTTGACTTTCTTGTTTTATTTTTATCTTGGACGCTTCATCAATTAAGATCTTGTTCTTTTCCATCAAATCTGCTATAGCTTCCTTAGCTTCCTCTAAGTTAACACTTCCTTCAAATAATTTATCAATGCTGTCTAGACCGTCTCTTAGTTGTTCAAACAATTCTTTCCTTTTTCTAGAGAAGCCTTAAGCTTGTTCTTCAGTTCTTCAATCATCTCATTAGCTGCAACCAACTATCTTTCATACTTATATCTTTTCATCTCCACAAATATACTCCCCAAGCTATTAAAATTTCCTTCTAGAGAGTCTGAGATCTGATGCCAATTTTTGGAAATAATAGGTACTAAGAGGAGGGTGGGGGGTAAATCAATGCTAATAAAACTATTATACTTTTCTTCAAACCTAAGAATAGAAGAAAAAGAAAATTCCAAACTATATAGCTTAAAATTGTAAGTGTAAAGTAAAAGTAAAGTGAATGAAATAAAAACACATGCACACTGATAAAAATTAGATTTTTATCATGGAAACCCTTGGTTAGAGGGAAAAACCATGGTGGGGATGAAAAGAGTACTCTGTTAGAAGCTTACAATATGTCACTTTCTAGGTGACTCACCCTATTAGAAGTGACTTCAATACTTTGTTAGAAGTATCTAAAGTCCTATTACAGACTACCTTGTTAAAGGATTTAATCCCACTATTACAATGTTCACCCTGTTAAGGGATTTACAAGAAAAAGTCTTATTAGAGACTACCCTGTTAAGGAATTTTAGATTACTAAAACTATTAGGAATACAAAAAATTAATTGAACTCTGAAATGCACTTCAAATTGCTAATCTGATCCTTTGATCCTCTATTCTAACTTTGAACTCTGTTCTGAATCTTCTCTTTAATATGCTCTGCAATTGTTGTCCAAGATCTAACACTTCAACTGTTTCTTCACAACATATCACAAAAAATTATTCAACTAATAGATACATATATTAATAGTAGCTATCCTCTTATATCCTTTTACCTTGATTTCAAACCTAATTAGGATTTCTATGTCTCTCCAAAATTGCTTTGTCAGTTACAACCATATCATTGAAACATTGTAATCTCACCTCATCGTCCATAACAAACTTCAAGTTGTCTTCTCCAATGTGAAATAGTTCTCCAATATTATTGGTCCAAAATGTGCCTTGGATTCATAATCAAATCTATACACAACTACCAAGAAATTGACTTATTCAACTCTTGAAATAATGTACTACATTTTTCATTCTATCCAGATTCATTGAAGCTTGCACTATTATAACTGCTTTAGATAATCATTCAAAACTATTTCTTAATCTTTAACTTTTACCTATTCACTGAACTGACTGGTAGGTAGTATCTTCACTAATGTCCTTTACCGATGTGACCTAAGTGGAAAAATTACAAATCTTAGGTCACATGTAGTCTCTTAATCTTCCAGTGTACCAATTGTATACTTGACTTCTTCAACCGATTTGAACTTCACCTATTCTCCTATCACCTGTCTATCTGTTCACTTGTTCTAGTTAACTTGTATTTACCGATTGGTTAAACTGTCTACCAATTGGTATAACTTCATGTACTCACACAAAACTTTCTTACCTATGTACTAGATTGACAACAATGCCAACCATACCTTTATGTGATCATCATCAATGTCGGTTCTCATCATTCTGACATCATCACTTACGTTCATTCTCCTCCTAAACTAAGGGATAAATATAGTGTAGTAAATTATAACCCCTTTACAATTTCACACTATATATGGACTCTTTCTTTAGTGATCATTCTCTTATCATTTGAAGCCTATCCAGATCTTATCCTATCCTATTGTTACCATATGCTAGTCTCAAGACCATATCTTATGTCCTAGGTTCTGATACTCTACCACTGCTCTTTCTAGTCCCTTGTTGAGTGGATAGGACACCATTACCCTAATCCATCCAAAAAGGACCCAAATTCAAGTGTGTGAAAGTGTTACTTTTCATCATTTGTGAGATAATCCTATTATTTTAATTTGACCATTAGAAGTTGGCCTAAATTTGTAAATGCACCGAGAAACCTATATAAATAAATATTTTATCATTCACAAAGACTAATTAGTTGTCCAAGATCTAATTATCATGCATTCTCGATTCGTTCATTCAAGAGTAGATCTAAGTACAAGGAGAGACAAACTACAATAATCTATCTTCAAGTATGATTGTAATGATGGATTATGTTATTTCTTGTCATGTTATTGCATTAATACTTGTAGGAATTTTTCGATGAAGATCAAATCATTTCCACTATCAATGCTAAGGGATAATGTTGTCAATTTAGTATTTCAATTGTGACTTAGATTATGTGCTAATAGGGGAAAGATCTCTTGTTAGAATTTTTTTTTTATGGAGGTGGAAATACCAACACAGGGTTTGACTTAGGAAAGCCCTTGTATAATATAACCATTTTACCTCCTTTAATGTGTGTAGATAAATATCCAAGGATTGAGATTTATAGAACTTTGTAGAGAATACAATAACAAATAGTCTCAAAAATTTGAATAGGCATAAACACCTAGACCATGCTGAATTGCTTTAGTGTCTGTCACTTTCTATCTGAGATTCTAGGAAATATAATTATAAAACCTTCTGAGTGAATTTATAAACCTTTTTATCAGTTTGGACACCCTTAGGAATAGGGAAAGTTTCTCCATATTTTGGGACCTTTGGCTCTATTGTAGCCACAGATTCCTCTTTGCATCTCATTTCTAAATCTAAGCTTCTATCTTGGTTTATTGTTCTATATCTTACTGTTTATGCTCAAATTTATTAGTTTCTTGTCATGTAACCCAATTCATTTACACACATTGCACAACCTTAATCCCATTGCAACAAAAGAAACATTAGTTAAAGTTCTCAACTCTCCTATTAGGAATGTAGCTAAGCCTATTCATGTTCCAAGCATATACCATGGAAATTTAAGATCTTTATTTGCATTCCTAGACGAGGATCTCATTTCCTACATATCACCCATATATACCACCCATAAAGGAAATCTTATATTTATGAGATCTTCAAGAGTTGCATCTATCATATATGCGGAGCACCTATTATGTGGTGCACTAGGTGAAATAAACCCAACCTATATAAAGTAGGCGAGAGCTAAGATCTACTTAAATCATTTTTTAAGAGGCATGTTGAAATTTTTTTTCTGTCTGCTTAGAGATATTTTCCACCATCTATATTTGAATACACTTACTAAGTAATAGATTGTATTGAATATTAGATTTTTATTCTAATACTAGAAATAACCTATTATAAAACTATGTTTGTAACCTTACATTGCATCTTTTATAGAGATAAAGTGGATATGATAGAATGATTTTTTTCCACTCAACACACTCAAAATTAGAATATATGCATACAAAAGAATTAAAACATTTTGATAAATAATAAACCCTTAAATTAGAATAAAAAGACTCCAAAACATAACAATTACAATATAAAATGAATCCACCAAATACAATAAATTTCAAGAAATAAATTTTTAACATCGTGTAATATCATATTAAAAATCTTATACTATAATCAAAAGAAATAGTTTTGTCCCTTAATCCTTCTTAAGTTTATCTAAACCGAAAGTTCAATTTCAATATTCATTTTCTATTAAATTGATTAGTACAAGATTTGTAGTTCCATATACATTACTGCTCCAAATAAAATCATAAATCTACATACATGCAAAATAGGATGTGAGAATTGACAAAAGACAAGTAAATCCCATAAATTTGTAAAACAAAGAGAAATTGAAGATCTCAAATTATATTTTCATTCTAAAGTAGTATTAAATTTTTTAAATTCAAAATAGTTTAAAGAGTCCTTCAAGGTTCCTAAAAATTGGAAATATAGCCCAACGAGTCTATTTATTTTTGAGAAAATATATTGACATTTAAACCTTAGAAGTTCACCCTAAAAAGATGTCTCATTTGTGAAAACAAAACCCAATAAGATAAAAAATGTATTTATTTCTATGACAAAGTCACTCAAAATTTTGTGAGAAGGCTCAAGTGATCACTCATTTATATACACAGATGATGCAATTATATTTGTTCATGAATATCTCAAATTTTTAGTTTACTATATATAATTAATTAATGTACATATATTTTATATACTGAAAGTTTTACTAAGAGATGAAGAGCTATCTTAGAGTTGAAGAAACTTCCCTCAAAGATGAGAAATTTCTTTATATTTTTACTACGTGTTTAGTACAATATCCTAACTTGATATTCCAACTATCTTCAACCTTAGCAACCAAATGAATATGTTACCTTTAGTATGTTTCCTAGTGTAGACATCTAAAATTGTCCTTGCACACTCATATTAATTTAATTAATATTCCCTTAGCATTATAGTTAATTCTAGTTAATTAACTATTTTTATTATATTCATCTATTGATTTAATTAAATCTATTTAATTAAATTAATTCATTATCCTGTGGTATCTAAAGTAAATTTAAATACCCTTCCCTAATATATTAAATTTACATTTAATATATGATTATCCACAAAATTCCCCTTTTAAATAAATTCTAATTTATTTATTTTCCTCCACATCCTAATATTATTCTAAGGTATGATTAAATTTAAATTTGATTTGAAATTAATCATAATTCAATCTAGAATCCTACCCTAAGCCTACTCTGCTCCTACTCTACACCCATCACCTCACTCTCTACACCTACTTTTGCATTAAAACACACACTAATCCCGCTTTATTAGGCTAAAAAGGTGATTCCCGACCCTTTTAGTGCTAATGAGTTGCTCACACATGTGTGAGAAAATCATCCCAAGGAAGCCACCCAACTTCTTTAAATGCTCTTACACCTTGGTCTCCCCACTCCTTTCTCCAAGGTTGCTCACACATGTGTGAGCAACCTTGAGCCACATGTAGGAAACAAGGGCAACATGACATGTCATGCAAAAATTCAATCCAAGCCGAATTGCATAACATCAAAAACAACTACCTTGAGAGGCTTAGTACAAGGGAAGTATCTACAACAGGCTACGAGCTAAATGCTTCTATGGGAGCTTTCCTTCTACACGGAGGGGAGTGTAGTAAACATGCATTAACCGAAAATGGTCGTATGATGATTCATCAACCTCATATGTCTCCTTATGATCATCGTCGCCACGTTGAATCTAGCTCTGGTGCAAAGTTTATGGGCCTATTGCGGACGTATATTTTGGAAACTTATATAAGAAGGACAAGGCAAGATCCCTTTCTAATTGAAAGTCTCTTAGAAAGAGATATTTTTATGGAACTAGAGGAGGCAAAAGATGTTGACCTTATCGACAAAATAGGCATAGAAGGAATGAATTCTCCAAATCTATCATTTTTTTATAGTTATAACAAGAAAAAATGGGTGAAAAAAGGGTGATGTCAATCATAATGTCTATAAAATTAGTTCTGAAAAGAACAAAATGGGTAATAGAAATGATGCTGACTGTCATGAGGACCTTAATAGGTCTCTAGAGCTCTTACTATATATAGCTTCTTAATAGCAGTGTAATTATATTCGCAGAAGAAATAGATTTTTTTTTAATGAAAAAGATCTACACGATATTGTTTATCGTAAGTTTCGAAGCTGAACCCACGACCTTGGTGACACGTTACCAAATTGCGTTATACTCCGTAATAAGCTATCATTAACAATTTCTTAAAAGCCGCCATGGTGAAATTGGTAGACACGCTGCTCTTAGGCAGTAGTGCTAGAGCATCTCGGTTTGAATCCGAGTGGCGACATTATTATTAATAAGATACTATGGGTTAGTATCTCTTCCATATATATATATATATATATATATATATATATATATATATATATATATATATAGTACTTATGGAGTACCTATATAGTAAATTACTATCATTAATGTTCGATCTATGTCAATATGATTACATATCAATCGATTTTATCTTTCTCTTACGAAATGAATCCTATATTGAAAAATAAATGGGCTTATTATGATATTTATAACTCTAGAACATATATCAGCTCATGTCTCTTTTTCTCTTACTTTTGTGATCACTCTTATTTATTGGGGAAACTTAGTTTATAAAAGTGAAGAACTAAGTAATTCGGGAGGAAAGGGCATGATAGTGACATGTATTTGTATAACAGGAGTATTAGTTGCCCGTTTGCTCTATTCGGGACATTTACTGTTAAGTAATTTGTATGAGTCATTCATGTTCCTTTCATGGAATTCCTCCATGATTCATATAGTTATAGAACTATGGGGCCAGGATTATTGGTGGTTAGGTGCAATCACCGCGCCAAGTGCTATGTTAACTCATGGTTTTGCTACTTTAGGTCTTCTAGATAAAATGCAATAATCTGCAATGTTAGTACCCGCCTTACAATCTCATTGGTTAATAATTCATGTAAGTATGATATTGCTCAGCTATGCAACTCTTTTATGTGGATCCCTATCATCCATAACTTTGTTGGTCATTGCATCCCAAATAAATCAAAAGATTTTTTTAAATGCGAATAATTATTTTTTATTCAATAAAAATTGGTATTCACATGACCAAGAAAAAAAGGAATTGAAACATAATTTTTACCTTTCATTTTTAAATTATCGTAAATGGATCTTTACAAACCAATTAGACTAATTAAGTTATCGTGCCATTGGTCTAGGATTTTCTCTTTTAACTATAGGTATACTTTTCGGGGCAGTATGGGCCAACAAAGCATGGGATCTTATTGGAGCTGGGATCCAAAAGAGACTTGGGCATTAATAACTTGGATTTTGTTTGCAATTTATTTACATACTAGAATAAACAGGGGTCGGAAGGGGAAAAAACCAGTAATTGTTGCTTCTCTAGGATTTATTATAGTTTGGACATGTTACTTAGGCATTGATTTATTAGGAATAGGCTTACATAGCTATGGCTGGTTGCTTTAGGAACTTACTAAAGCAACCATCAGTTCACGTACGTACAAGATCATGGCTATCTGAAAAAGCTGTCCAAATATCAAATTATTCTAGCAAGCCCGTTAGTTATCATGTATTGGAGACAAGATTCAAAAACATATATAATAAACTTTTTTGTTTTATGCCAACGACTTAAAGGTCAACATTTTTGTAGCTTAACTAATAGTCTGTTTATAAGATCTCTTAGGAAACTGAGAAAATTGATAAGTTTAAATCTGATTTCATTTAGAAAGTTTCTTAGGAAACTTCTAAAGTAGATAAGTTTAATTTTCGCTTCATTTATAAGCAGATTTATCAATTTTTTTAGTTTCTTTTTAAGGGGATTTATAAATCTTTTAAGTCGAAGTCTAAGTTTAGAGAAAAGTTGTCTCATCAATTTTATAATCAAATCTCTCAGCCAACTAATCCATTTAAAAAGAAAATCTCTAAATTGATAGAAAAGTTGTCTCATGGATTTTATAATCAAATCTCTCAGCCAACTAATCCATTTAAAAAGAAAATCTCTAAATTGAGAGAAAAGTTGTCTCATGGATTTTATAATAAAATCTCTCAGCCAACTAATCCATTTAAAAAGAAAATCTCTAGATTGAGAGAAAAGTTGTCTCATGGATTTTATAATCAAATCTCTCAATTTAGATAAAAGGGAACCTATCCATTCCATAATGGAATCTCTAATGAACTTATTATTCTTCTAAGTATCGTAAGAAGCTCCTTGTACATCGACAGGGGGGCGGTTAGAAGGAGACGAACTTATGCTACAAAAAGAGTTTTCTTTTTTATGCTTTACCTCATTTATAGGTTCATTTCGTTCAACATTTAGAACTTCATTTCTCCCAACCTTTAGAATTTCATTTCATTCAAAAACTGGCAAATGTTTCGTACCTAAGAAACTTCTAGTATGATTTACCAAATTTTGAAAAATCTCCCTTATCAAAATAAAATTTTCTTATAAAATTTAGATTATTTTGAATATGTTCCCAATGATCTATTTTGGGATACATGCGTACCCTCAACATAACAGATCGACTACCATTATTGGTATTCCACCAAAATCTATTCATGCAAATAAGATCTTCTAATCGATAACAAGGCCAAAGAACACATCTTATCTTTTGCCTTTTATCTATGATTAAATGTTCATTTCTTTTCATCAAACCTTGGTCATTTGGTATCTCTTTACCATTTAATCTTACACTTTGATCCAAATGGCTTTCCAGATTCAATAGATTCAAAATTCCCAATTCTCTACAGCGTATTGAAAGAAAAACATCTTTGAAAATGAAAGAACTTAAAATTTTTTCATTTACATCTTCAATAGGATTTCCTTTTCTTCGTGGTTGAGATCTATCAAAAACATTTGTATTAATCTTTTTTCTTCTTCAGTTTTAAGAAAAGATTTGCAATCTTATATAAAAAGAATTGGTCATTAAAGTACCCTGGTACAAGTGGCATAAATATTCGGCTTGCCTCGGCAAAAAATCTAACTAAATCATTTTCTTTTGGGAAGCAACTTTTGAGATACAATACAGTTTCCAATAATTCCAAGTCAAGATCCCCGTTTTCCACATATGGAAAAAGTAAGTCAGCTACATCAGTATCATTGCCTAATTTATTTTTATGAAAAAAATGAGCTGCATTTTTTAACTTGGAAACCCAAGGAGTTAGTGGTAGTTTTTCAAGCTCAAATTTGATTCTTCACTTACGAATATTTTTGGCCATTTCTCGATACGCTAATTTTTCCTTTTCCTTCTTTTTAGGTTCTTCTTTCTGTCCTAAAAGTTTCATCTCCTCTTTCAAATCTTCCCCCCTTGCAAGGCGCCTTGCTTCCCATTGAAAGCATTTCCGCTATTTCACATATTCAGTTTTGGAATCTTTGATCTCTTGTTTAGTTCTGGGATCTTTGATCTCTTGTTTATTGGGTTTAGCTTGCTTGGGTTTGGTTTCAGATAGTTTTTTTACTTTTTTAATATTTATATTTCTCATCCAATTTGGATTTACATCGTTTCCATGCCTTCTTGTCACCTTCTGATACTTTATTAGCATCTTGTTTCAAAATAATCTCCTTTATTGCTGTTCAAACTTCTACATCTTCTGTATTAATTTTATCAATGCGCTGTTTGGGATGATAAATATTATTGAAGTCTCAAATTAGAAAATTGTTTTTTTTTTTTTTGAACATTTTCTTTGCCGACGTAATTCCTCCAATTTACATCTCTTTTCTTCCTTTTTGAGTTGCTTATCTTTTTTGGCAGCCCTTTTTGCTAGTTGTCTAGCTCTCTCTTGCTTGATAAATCTTTCTTTTGATTCGAGCATTATTTTCATCTTGCTTAGCCAGTTTATTTTTACTACGTGTTTAGTACAATATCATAACTTGATATTCCAACTATCTTCAACCTTAGCAACCAAACGAATATGTTACCTTTAGTATGTTTCCTAGTGTAGACATCTAAAATTGTCCTTGCACACTCATATTAATTTAATTAATATTTCCTTAGCATAATAGTTAATTCTAGTTAATTACTATTTTTATTATATTCATATATTGATTTAATTAAATCTATTTAATTAAATTAGTTCATTATCCTATGGTATCTAAAGTTAATTTAAATACCCTTCCCTAATATATTAAATTTACATTTAATATATGATTATCCACAAAATCCTCCTTTTAAATAAATTCTAATTTATTTATTTTCCTCCACATCCTAATATTATTCTAATCTATGATTAAATTTAAATCTAATTTGAAATTAATCCTAATCCAATCTAGAATCCTACACTAAGCCTACTATGCTCCTACTCTACACCCATCACCTCACTCTCTAAACCTACTTTCCCATTAAAACACACACTAATTCCACTTTATTAGGATAAAAAGGTGATTCCTAACCCTTTTAGTGCTAATGAGTTTCTCACACATGTGTGAGAAAATCATCCCAAGGAATCCACCCAACTTCTTTAAATACTCTTACACCTTGGTTGATGCAGGAGCATCCCAGGGTAGTTGGCTATCCTGCATGTTTGGGAGATTTGATGGAGTTGTGTGGACTTATTTTCATGTGTGAGGGATTTGGTAGAGTTGTGTGGACCTACTTGGGTCTTGG
>MU226133.1:181565-192772 GCA_018584345.1 Thuja plicata
GATTTCATGTTCGATGACATTGATGGTTTTGATAAGTTACAGAGGTTATTGGCGAGGTACTATGTTCAGTTTATTCCTGGGAGTGAGCATGTTGATTGGATGGTTGACATTCTAGTGGTTGACAGATTGATGTGGATTTGGATGATTTACATGTTGGTTCTATTGTCCTTGTTGGAGTGGAAGCCTTTGGTGAAGATGAAGATGATTGTGGATATTTCATTTGGCATCAAAGTATGAGGCATACTTCTTTTCGCACCTGGGGAGTCTGATGCAGGAGCATCCCAGGGTAGTTGGCTATCCTGCATGTTTGGGAGATTTGATGGAGTTGTGTGNACTTATTTTCATGTGTGAGGGATTTGGTAGAGTTGTGTGGACCTACTTGGGTCTTGGGTAATTGGTTTTGATGTATTTAATGGAACTTGGCATGGTCTTGGTTGCTTAGCATGGACTGGGAGGAGCTCGACCTTACTTAGGAATTTGGTGCCTATTACAGGCCATATAAGTAATTTTCCACAATGAGTTAGAGGATGCAAATTTCAGGGATTGAAAAGGGCCTAGATTTCTACCTATGGTTTGAAGCACGAGTCCTAATTTATCTAGAGCTAGGAGATATCGTGATTTTACTAAGACATCAATTTTGGGCATTTAATTGTTGTTGTTGGCCGACTTGTGGCATTTAATTTATGTGTTTGTATTTAATTTATGTTCAAGTCCGACCTATGGCTTAGATTGGTATAAGTAGGGGTTGTGGGGGAAGTCTTTAGTCATTATTCATTGATCCTAGAAAAGAGGAAGAGGTAGAGGAGCGAGTTTTGAGAACAGCTAGTGGCTGCGGCTTGGGGGACAAGGGGATTGCTTGGTGGACTTGTGAGCACAAGTTGATATCTTCCTTGGGGGCTCCTACCAGTGTGTGGATCTGGACTAGCTAGGATTATTCATTGATCCTAGAGAAGAGGAAGAGGTAGAGGAGCGAGTTTTGAGAAGAGCTAGTGGTTGCGGCTTGGGGGACAAGGGGATTGCTTGGTGGACTTGCGAGAACAAGTTTAGATCTTCCTTGGGGGATCCTACTAGTGTGTGGATCTGGACTAGCTAGGATTATTCATCCACTTGGGAGAAGAGGAGGTGGTTGTGGAGCAAGTTTTGAGAGGAGCTAGTGGCTGCGGTTTGGGAAACAAGGAGATTGTTTGGTGGGCTTGCGAGCACAAGTTTAGATCTTCCTTGGGTGTTCCTACTAGTGTGTGGATCTGGGCTAGCTAGGGTTTTTTTTGGATCTTGCGAGATCTTACGGAGTTTCTATTGTAATTTCATTGTATTTGGCCGTAACCCGGAATGCCTTACAGCCGGGCATGTTGGATGAAAATATAATGATTCTATTATGAGTATTTGCATTGTGTGGATATAAATCTTTGTGTTGTTATTTATATTCCATTGTGTGGTTATTGGTTGGGGCTAGGACATATCCATTGGGGATCCTCCTGCCTTCCCTTCATCATTGGTCCCCCCACTCCTTTCTCTAAGGTTGCTCACACATGTGTGAGCAACCTTGAGCCTCTCAAAACTTAAAGGCTTGGATTGAATTTTTACATGACATGTCCTTTTTCCCTTGTTTCCTCCATGTGGCATCTATGTGGATGCCACATATGCTCTATCTCACCCAAGCCCTTTCCTTCCCTCCAAAAATCTATAATAGAAGTCTTGCCAAGAGAAAATCATCCATTATTTTTATGCATTGTTATCATGCTAACATAGCTCTAGAATTTGCATTGTATTTTCATGTTCTTAGTTCATTCAAATATTAAACACTTAGATATTACATGTTAGAAATCAATGGAAAATGAATCTTAATCTTGCTTGATCTTGCATACCATCTTAGCTTAGTATTTGCATTTGCATCTCTTTGTGGAAGCTTGGGGCAAAGTCCTTCGTACTTTGTTCTCGAGTTCTTCGTTTCATTTCAAATCAATTGAATCTCAAATCATCATCCATATCAATTGGGATTCATATTTTGTGTTGGGAGAGCACACCCACAATCTATTTTATGATAAATCTAATAAGTCTTTAATAGGGTGCAACATATTGTAGCTCAATCCGATGTTATTTGGATTTCTTTGTTTATTTCTTGCTTATTTCATGATTTAAATCTCTATATGTGCTAACCCTCTAATGTTTTTATATTTGAGCTTGATCCCAATAGGTTCAAGATTTCCTCATACACATTCTGGCACACCTAGTGGGACCCACGTCCCTACAAATTTAGAAATTTAGAAATTTTTTGTCATTTTATGTCGCATTCTGGAAATCATCATGTAGAGTCATCTCCGACTTGGAATGATTGTATGCATTTATAAACTATCATTTGCACTAATCAGTCATCTACACAGATTGACGTCTCTGACCTGCAACTGTCATCCCCGCCTGTGATTAAAAAAGCTTTAGTTTTAACCCATTTTAAAGTATTTTTTGAGATATTTAGATTTTTAAACTCAATTTTCTGATAGGGTGTCACTTTTACAGAGTTAAATGTTGTTGAAATTTTCAAAAATTATATATCTTGCTGTTAACTAATGTTTTTTTCTAGCTTGACTTTCTATTTTAGCATCTGCGCAGGTTGACCATCATCTCCACAGATTATCGTCTGCGATCCTAAACCATCGTTTACGCATCTCAACATTTACTATCAGGTATAAATATTTAGTTGTTTCTAAAAAGTCATCTATGTTTTTAATCTATCATCTGCACATATTTCTCTTTCAGCGTCTGCGCCTGTGAACAATCATCTATGCCTATGAACAATCGTCTGCGACCTGTAACTATTGTTTACACAGTTTTGCTAAATTTTGACATTATTAACTAGCTTTTTGGGTTATTAATATCTTCTGAGTGTTGCAACACCATTATTCCAAAGACTTGACATTTCAAACTACTGACATTTTGTGTTGCAGGACATTAAGAATAAGAAAGAAATACTCAAACTACTAATATTTGACCTTCCAGGTTGCCTAGGAGATTCAATCAAACAAAGTGTCTTCTTTAATAATTTTTCTAGGCATATTAACAAAATTTTATTCTTGATTCTTTATTAAGTGATAGGGGAGTATGTTCTTGTCTTCTTAAGACAATAAAAAACCTAGACTCTTTCGATAAGGTATTTGGGAATAAGGTTTGGGAAATAACAAACTTGTCTATCGAGTTTGGGAGAAAAAAACATTGGATAGGAGATTATGCTCTTTTCCTCTTGTGGGAAAATAAATAATCTAGACTCCTCTTGTTTCCAATCCATGCTTTTGAATTAAACCTTTAGATGGGCTTGCTGGTTGAGGGAAAAATCTCCCGGGAATGACCCACATGAGAACAAGGTGTAAGCCACACCACTCCAACTCACGTTAATAAAATTTACTCTTTGGGGCCAAAGCTTCATGAGTTGGATATCATTTGATCTTGTACTTAGCTCATGCCTAACACAAAGTAGGGCTGTGAGGTCTCAATCACGTTCACATGACTTCTTGTGCCAAGGTGCTTTGTGGGGCTATACGCCTCAATTGCGCTTGTGTAGACATAAAGGGCACAACTGAATGGAGATCCATACTAAGAACTCTTAAAATAGAGGTCTACCCAGTTTACCCCCAAAAGCTTGATAATGTTTGTGCAAGGAGGATAGTAACCTCCCCAAGATCACTTGTAAATTCATGCCACCGTGAGTGTTTGGAGTTAGCTAATATGACATAATAATTGGAGCCATTGCATTCTTGGTGATGACCATATTTTGATTAGCTCTTGTGTGTGTGCCTATGTTTATGGGAAAATATTTTCATGCTAAGCCAACTTCCTTAGGTAGGTTATGTTTGAAGTGCTTGTGTAACATTGATTACTTGAACATAAATGAAATCCTTATCAAATGAATCTATCACAATTGCTTATATCCCTCAAGGTTTCTTTGTCCCTTGTTGGATTTTTTTCTAGACATATGACTATTATTTTTTTGGTTTGAATTCTTTGAAAGTGGTTCTTTCCATTAAAAAAATTGACTGGAAATCATAATGAGAATTAAATTTACCAAATTTGATCACAAAATTATTCTCATCATAAACGGTCATCGCCGACTTGGAACAGTCATCTATGCTTCTAAAATGTCATCTTTACAGATCAACGTCTACACAAAATTGACATCTCCATCTGATAACAGTCATCTCCATTTTAAAATAGTGACCTCCTAAATCTGGAAAAAACATTCAAAATTTGGTCTTTTTAAAGACCCTGGAATCATTTGTCCTAAAGCACACAAAATCAAAATTTTTAGCATAGGACATAACCGATTTGAAAGAGCACAAGAAAGTCAAGACTCCATTACCTCTGGTATATAGATAATAAAATAACATCACACAAAAAGACAACAAATATTGACACATTATTGATTCTGTCAAACAAGAGATTCGCACGCGTGAGGAATACAAAAAAGTCATCTACAACAATAAGCTTGCAGTTTCATGACCAAGTATCATGTTAACCGCGCCTTTGTCAAATTCAAACAATACAACTATTTGACACATCACAACATCCTCATCTACTCCTCTTCTTATTTCATTTAGCTTGCATCTTAGGACCATCATTTTAGTCTCCATCCTTAGGAATGCATCACCCAATCAATCTAGCAAAATCCAATTAATCCAAGAATCATCCTAGCACTAATCCAAATCTTGTCATAGCATCATCCAAAAAGAAATCAAAATCAAAAACACATCCCTCACTTGGTGTTATATATTTTTGAGTTGCATAGTACCCATGTCTTATAAAAACAACCATCATTAGGCTCCCTTGACTAAGCATTATTTATGGAAGCCCATCTTGTATTTATGGCCTTATCACCTTGATCAAAAGGTTGGTTTACATTGAGAAAGAATCCCATCCTCCAAAGACCATAAGTCTATCTTAGGTTGACACAATCACATCCATTTAATATTGCATTAGGGAAAACAACTCATAATCCTTTTACTACACCAAGTCATCCTTGGGTCCTTAGGGCACCCCCTGTTGGAGCTTTTTCTTGTAGAATATTGATATAGTAATAATGCTTAACTCTTAGATTCCCAACTTATGATTATGTCAATAAAATAGTCCAATTGATGAGGATTAATACTCCTTCTTCTTTGAGATCCACAGACTCAGGTGGGTGTAGCTTTTATAGATTACTGCTTCTTAGTAAACTTAACAGTAGATTAAGGGTTACACTGATTTGCCTCCTGCCTTTTACTAAAACAATTGATAGCACACCTTGCAGATGAAGAAGACCAATCTTACATAGAGCTTAAAAAGCTAGACCATGAAATTAGTAAGGGAAAATAAAATTCAAACAAGGATTCTCATCCTTCTTCTTTTTAGAGTTCTTGACTCAGGAAGGCTAACCTAATGATTCTCTCTCCAAGGAATCAACAAAGTGAATTGTATTCTTCAATAAAATTGATTAAATACATATGTTCTTAATAACATAAATGAAAATAACTATTTAATTTTATGGATTTATGGTGATAACTACCTATCAAGTTCAAACCAGTGCCAAATACAGGACCAAGAGTCAACTGAACATACATTCACAGAAATGGTTTAAACAACAATACACCTAGAACCCAAATGAAGTGCCTTACAAATCATTCACTAATTCCACATTTAGACATAAAATTATTATGTAAACCTAGAATCCCCTAAGACTTATCCTAATAATTTAATTCTCTCCTTGAAAGAAACTAAAAAATAATCTCACCAATACCTTGTAAATAGTGTATTAAACTTGCCTTACAAATTTCATACACAAGGACTCAAAGATAAAAACACAGGAAGACATCAATAAACATGGAAGGGAATTCCACTATATTATTATTAAACCACTATTTGCTTCAATACATTCAAGAATGACTAAATACACTAAAACAAGACAGAAATCAGGAAACTAAATTGCAGTTGTGAATTCACCATCCCTACAAAATGATCATGGAAGTCCTTTTATAGAAACAAGGACTGCAACAAGCTTTAGATCCAATTAGGGTTAGGGTTACAAAAATTAAAATATTAGATGACAGAGAATATTAAATATTTTCAAACATCAAGAAACTCTGTCATCCATTCTGGTAAAACATTCCATGCTTCTAGTCAGTAAAAATCTGATCTAGGAGCCAACTTATTTGGAAACTAAAGAACCATGCCTTGCAAAAGGAATAACAGATGGAATGTCTTGTCTATATTAATTACCCCAGGAGACTTAACCCTCAAGAAATGAACAAACTCATCTTTCCCTCTTTGAAAGGTTCAAGATCATGGGAATCTTATCAAATCAGCAATATAAAACTCTAAAATAGGTCCTCATTTACTATGAAGAATAGAATAGGACAAGCCAAGGGTTTAAAATACTATTTATATGCTAACAGAAACCCTAAGAAGATAATCTCCTCTTAAATTATTTTAGACACACCAATCTCTCCTCCATACAGTATCCAAGAGGTGTAAAAATACATCCCAAAAGACCAGATCGACCAATTTATTGCTCTGTAACAAAATGACAGATTGCCGCTTGAAAACCCTGAGGAAAGCATTTAAATATTTTAAAAGTGGTTAAAACAAATACATCCCTGGTGTGAAATCCTTATCAAAAACTGGGATTAGTTATTTGTCCATCTTTAAAATGTAGCCACTGATCTTCCTTTAAGTTACCTGGGCAAGACGTCCATCATCAGACACATGTCAATCAGTCGCTCAATCGCAGCGTTTGAAAACACATTCCTCCTACTTTTGCCAGTGAACAAAAGCTGTTCAATCCTCTTAGATCTACTTTAACTTATCTTTATTAAGCTTTGTGACCATCATCGACATGTCACATCATCGTGCACTCAAAGATCATTTTGTTTAACAGTCACTAACCGACGTGAGTGTGTGACACTGCTTGTCGCCCACTCACTGACACTTTTTGTTAACCCTCCAAACCATTGCAACTGTATGAGAACCTTCATTCACACACTCAAACATTTCATGTCATCTTCTCAAACCATGATGACCTCATGACCACTGTTGTTGCACACTCATGGGCATCTTTTGCTACCTGTTCAAACTTCTATGATTGCATGATGACCTCACGACCACTAGCCACCTATCAGATCCTTGCTCACTCATGGCCCTTGGCCGAATATTCTTTTCTGCCTTGCGAGTATGTGACCACCATCAATCCTCCTCCATAGAATCTCCACATGATATGATCTCGCACACTTATGACCATTTTTCTATCCTTCCTTCAACCTCCATGAGTGGATGATAGCACACCACCTATCACCCTCAGACCATGTCACCACAAAATTACTCCTTCTTGTCTACTAGCTGGCTGACCACATCACCTCCCATCCACTGGGTTTCCTTCCAAAAGGCATGTGCCTTTTAGGAACTTCATTACTATGGTCTGTAATAAAAAAATATTAAAGTCTTCCTCCACACAAACAATGTTGGATAAACATCCTAGAGCATTTCAAACCAGTGAAGGGGCCATGACTGCTCTGATCTTTCTTGAAATTTTCAACTACACAAATACCATCAAAAGGAAGCAAAACATAATTCCCTAGTTCCTTTGTATCTTTCATTATTTTGGACATGTGGCAGATAGGCGTAATGCCTTGAACATTAAAAACCTTCATCTTTGTCTATGAGCCATTACACTTGCCGTCCGATCAAAATTAACTATACTGCACTTTAATATCACCCTTGGATTCAAACTACAGGTCACACCAACTTAGATAGGAAATGTGGTGGATAGGTGTAATGGCTTAAACACTAGATCGACTGGATCTCCGCTTCAAGCCTTTAAGCTGAATATCATATTAACTTTAAGTTGCATCACTTTAATCTCTTCTTCATTGCTGTACTGGTCCCGCCATGTGCCATGTGTCATTTAGGTGTGATGGATTAATCATTAGATCTCAATCATCTCATTAGTAAGCCTTTAAGCCAACCATAGGATCTTATACAATTTTCTTGCCTTTTAAATTTTTCCTTTCGACTTCAACCAGACCCACTAGGATACGTGTCCTATAGTATTAATGGCTTAAAGGATAGATCTCATTCATCTCAGATTTAAGTCTTTAAGCCAACCGTAGGATTAAAATGGACATGCTTTACAGATATAAAGGGTAAAGTAAGTTGGGGACATAGGACTTAGGAAAATAATATAAAATTAATCGATAACCCCGCTAAGACATAAGAAAAGATAAAAGGGATGGTCCCGCTCATACATAACAAATAAACACATGGGTAAATGAGTTTTTAAGTGACCGAAAAAGGTAACTGCAATTATAACAGACCATGAAGATATTAATATATTTTATCACCAACGGCTAGAAATTTTGAATTTAGGGCTTAAGACTTTGCAAAAAATAGCAATGTTTTCATCATTTAAAGAAGATTTTTCACATAGACTTAGGGTTTTTAAAATAGAGACCATTGGAGCCATGAACCATGCACAAAAATTGAGACAATTATCAGGGGCTAATTTTTTTTTTCACAACCCTACATAGGTCCAAACCAAAATGCAAAATATGACCAACAAGGGCTCTGACTTCGGATGCTTGATTGCTAGATCAAGGTAAGAATCCAGAGCTCTGGGAAAAGAAGACCACAACTACGCACAACTCTATAGAAAAACTCTAGAATATATACAAATGTACAACCTACATCAAACTAGCACACATAAAATCAACTACCTATATACATGACTACTATGCATGGAAAATTTCAATTAAAGAAAGGTTTTAGGAATTGTCAAATGCACTGGAAATTCCAATACCTCACCATCCAAATTTCTTAAGAAATATGAATCCTTACCATGTGTCTGATGAATGATATAAGGAACTAACCACAAGGATTCAAAATTTTTATGTTTCCCTTTATCTTCAGCCTTGGCATTCCACTGTAATACCATGTCATATGGCTGAAACTTTCTATTATTAGCTCTTTTGTCAAAAAAATATTTTATTATATGTTGTCTCTTCAAGTTTTTTTTGTTTTCCTTCTCTTATGATTTCATCCAATTCAACTAACTGGATCATTCTTTTATGCATAACATCACTTACTTCAAGAACTTCCTCCTCAGTGAATTTATAAACAAGAAGTAAATTATTCAATGGTAGCCTGGCCTGCATACCATACACCAATTCAAAAGGGGACTTGTCAATATCCTTTTTCATAGTTACTCTATCAACCCATAAAGCTAATTTCAACTTAGAATGCCAAGCTCTTTTGTTTGTTTTCAAAGTTTTCTTCAAAATCTGCAGAATACTCTTATTACTATATTCTTGTTGTCCATTATCTTGGGGATGATATGGGGAAGAATATGACATCATAATTCCATATTCATCACATAAATCCTTAAATTATTCTGACCTAAAACACATAGCATTGTCCATTATCAATCTTATAGGGACACCAGATTTGGTCGGAACATTTTCCATCAGAAAATCAATAACCACCTTACTAGTTTCCTTCTTAGTAGGAATTGCCTCTATCCATTTTGTTAAGTAATCCATGGAAACCAATACCCAACTATGTCCACCACTAGATTTTTTTGAAAACTCCCCAATGAAATAAATCCCTCACATGGAAAAAGCTGCCTCAGCCACTACTGGATTTAGTAACAAAGAAACATAATACTTTAGCTTGGAAGCAAATCTCTGACATGCTTCACACTTTCTTACAAGCTTGAAGGCATCTTTAAATAAACTGGGCTAATAATAACCATCCCTAAGGATCTTATGAGTAGTAGTTTTGGTAGAGTAATGTCCACCACATACACCAACATGCATTTGCTTTAGGACCTTTTTAGCTTGCCCCTCATCTAGGCATAACAAAAGTACACTATTTCTATCTTTCCAATATAAATCTCCTTGTACTAATGTGTATCTTTGAGCTTGCAACCTAAGGTTTCTTTTCTGATTATTAGTCATAATCTCAGCGCACTTGGCATTTTTGAGATAATACATGATATCAACATAATAAGGTTGTTTTTCAATACCGGTCACTGTTGAATCTTGTACTTCTACATTATTTATCTGAACCAAATCCATATTCTCCTCTATCATTAGGTTTTCTAGGCCAAGTCCTCTTACTAATTTGGTTATATGGATTTCCAAATTATATTCTTGAATCCTATTTATCCATTTACATCATTTACCAGTAACTTATGATTGAGTAAGAATGTCCTTGTATGCTGCATGAGGTACATATGCAATAACTTTTGCACAAACTAAATAAGGCCTTAATTATTTCACAGCTTTAACTAGGGCACATGCTTATTTTTCCATCATCTCATAGTACAACTCTACAACTTGGAGTGATTTACTGAAAAATGCAATGGGATGCTCATAACCCTCCTCATCCTTCTGTAGTAACACAACAACAATTATATGAAAAGATGCAAAATAAAATAATGAAAATAGCCTACTGTAATCAACAGACCTTAAAATAGATGCTTCTTGAACTACAATCTTGATCCTTTCAAAATAAAATTGTGCTTCTTCATCCCATTTAAAGTTTGCATCCTTTTTTAACAATTTAATTATAGGCTTAACGATCTCTGCAAAGTTAGCAATAAACCTCCTCACAAAATTAATCTTTCCTAAAAGAAATTGTACTCCTTTGACATTCTTTGGAGCAGTGACCTTCTAAATTGCTTATATCCTCTCTGGGTTAATTCTTACTCCTTTTGACACTATATGTCCTAACAATTTTCCTTATGTTACTGTAAATTGACATTTCTTATGATTCAAAGAAACACCATATTCCAAATATTTATTAAAAATATTTTCTAAATGTCCACAATGGTCCTCTGCTTTCTTGGAATATGTTGTCAAATCATCTTGATAAATCACCATGAATAAATATATAAATTCTTTAAATGCAACATCCATAGCTCTCTGGAATGTTGCCCCTGCATTTATGAGACCAAAGGGAATCCTAATATACATATATATTCTGTTAGAATAGTCCCAAAGGATAACTGAGGGGGGGGGGGTGAATCAGTTATCAGCTAATTTAATTCTTTTTCCTTATTAAATCTAGAATACAATAAAGTAAATGCACATTCAGATAACACAATAGACAACACCACAATTTGGTTACGGGGAAACCAAATGGTAAAAACCCCGGTGGGAATTAGCACCCACAATGAACTATACTTGTTTATA
>MU226133.1:215946-240659 GCA_018584345.1 Thuja plicata
TCTGCGAATATAGAAGCACATGTATGATCAGAAGCGCAATTAAAAAAAATAAAAAATAAAAAAAATAAAAAAATGGACAAAATAAATCACAATATAAATTAAACATTATTCAATAATAATAAAAAATGAAAAATAAAAAAAATAAAAAAAATAAAAAAATGGACAAAATCAATCACAATATAAATTAAGCATTATTCAATAATAATAAAAAATTATAAAGTCTTTGTCGAATTCCAATTCCAATTCAAAATTGTGAACCAAACACGGAAGTTGGAATTTGTCAATTCCAATTCCAATTTTGAAATTGGCAACCAAACGCATAAGATGGATTGACTAATCCATCTTCCAGGTCAACGAAACGGTCCAAATTATAACCTGAAGATGCAAAACTGGGATTTCAAAACCTAGTTTTGTGATAATAAGGTTTTGACTCAATTCCAATTCCGTGAAACAAACGGGGCCTAATTAGGTGTGATGCCAGAACTGAATAAAATACTGGCCATAGGAGCTGACCAGAGTCATTTTTTCCTGTGAGAGGCGGTACCCAGAATCCTGAGTCAGTGTTAAAATGTTGTTATAAATGAAAGCATCATTTACCTGGTAGAAGTTTTGGAAACTAAGTTCCCATTGTAACTGGGGATAATGAGCCCACAGTGTGACTTGCCCTGGCCCATTTCCAAGCTCCCATACTGTGCCTAATCCTAGAAAAGCCAATATTTTTTGTGCTAACGCCCATAGCACATATGAAGTCATATAAAACTAAGAAGTCTGGGCGATGGTCCTCATCTATGTATCCACATGGTTGGCTATGATAGACGTGCAGTTGAAGGTCCTGTTGTGTGTGGTGATGTAGTATAGAAAATAATACATCCATGCCCAAAATTTGCAGGCATGGGGCCATCCGAAGATCTTGCATAAAATATGATGCCCGCTTGAATGGGCTCCTTGAAATCCCCGAAGGGAATTTCCAACTTCATTCTTTTGTGGTCTCACTTGGAGACTTCAGCCACTGACTGTTGAGGTGTTGCCAAGAAATGACTTCGGCCTCGCCAAATTCCTTCAGTGAGTTGACCTGGGTGATGACTATAGACCCTTTGAACTGAGGAATCCCCAACCTAGAAGAAAAGGTCAGGGTGTCCAAGGTGATGATGGTGGTGGGGTATTGTAGCAGCCGGGGATCTGGGAGCAGGACTGTGCGAGTAGGCGCATTGTACAATACTGCTAGCTGCTTTATTAATTCTGGTGACTGCACCAAACATGGGATGTTTGCAGCCTTTATGATGTCGAAGGTGGCCAAGCAAGTGGCTACCTTGTCCCCTTTAGCCTTTAACCTGTAAATGGTCTGGATTAGACCCTTTAATTTGGCCCAAGTTCCAAGATCTGTATATGTTATTTCTTGGACTTTGTAGTCCACCTTGGACCCCGCAATAGCTCCCTCCTTCAGATATTTGGAGGTTAGGGGCAGCTTTGCTAGCATTCTTTCAATCTTTGACTTTGTAGCTACTCAGGTAGAAGTGGTAGGTAGTTCTAGACTATCAGGAGGGGAAAAATCGTCAGATATCTTGGATCAATCTATCCACAACCTGCAAGATCAGAAAACTGTCAGGACATATAAAAAAAAAAGTTACAACTCCAGGAAATTATTCACCAACCTGGACCTATCAAACAAGTATTAGTACATACATCAAGAGTTTTGGAGCATCTGGAATGAACATTACTTAGCATTCCAAAGCATGTTAACAAGGTAGTAGGAGGAAGTGAAAGACAAGGTCTTGTTGGAGGTCCAGAGTCTGGACAAACTAGCCATTGCCAATGTGACTAGCAAGGCCGTACTTTGGTCGATGTGTAATGACACGTGGTAGGATGGCAGGTAGCATTAAGATATTTGTGGGAATAAGTGGGATGACATGGGGGAATTAAGTGCCAGATGGGACATGGTTTGAATGCCCACTCATGGGAAATTAAACCTGCCATAAATGTGATGAGACAGAGGAGAGAGAAAGTTGCCATGGCTGAAACCAACAAGGTGCCAAGTTTGAACCATGGTGATTCCATCTCAATGAGCTTGACCTCATGAAGAAAATTACATGATAGAGTGTAAGAGAATCATGAGCCCGCAAGTATATACAGAGAATATACATGCAAAAACATACAGAGGGCCGAGGGCTGAAATAGATATACACAAAATATATAGACATATACATCACTTACAGACTAAACAATATAAACACATGTATAATAAATACCATACATACAAAAATGTACACTAATCTACAGCTGCATAGAGGGTAGACAACCCTCTAACAGAGCCAACCCACCAACGGGTGGTGAACCAGAAGCAGAAAATGCAGAAAACCGAAACACAAGCTAGAACAAAACAAAACCCAAAAAAAATAGAAACAAACGAACGAAAGCAAGAACTAGAAGGTCTACCTAGAAATCTAAAGAATGGAAAAGAGATGGCACTAGGGTTTCCCTACAATAGATTCAACCTCCAATGATCACGAATAGTCACCAAAAATCAACTCGTAGTTATCCACTAAGCTCAGAGTAATTCACAGTTAATCGCACTCAGATTGCCAAGGAATCGCTCTAAAAAGCTCTAAGTGTTTTAATCATGGTAACTGTGAAAGCAACATGTAATTTCTATTTATACCCAAGGTAAAAAGCAAGTTACCCTCTTTCCCGCAAACTCCAGAACAAGTAGACCTCTAGACTCTGGGCCTAGGGATTCCATGTGACCATGTCTTCTTGCAAAAAGAATACATCGTGGCAGAGAATCCTGGAGCTCAAAATATGGCTCTGGAAAAGAAACAATCAACTCTGGGACCAGGTCCCGAAGACACAAAAGACAAAAGAAAAAAACAAAACAAACCGCGCGAGAAGGAAAACCCAGAGAAGAAACAAGAGAAAGACAAGGAAAACAAGGCAAGAGCCAAAGAAAAAAAAGGGGAGCCAACATTTTGCACACAAAATGTAGGGACGGGCATGCAGGGTATAACAAATGGTGACTATCTAGGATGAATGCCTTGCACATTTGAGAACAAAATCTCTAGTTAGCAAAACTAGAATCAATCGTTACTCAGAGTATCTTGTATGCAAGGCGTGAATTGTTTGAGAAAATATGGCTCATATATGATTCAATCTTTGGTATGTTGTTAGTTGTGAAGTGTGTGCTTTGGAATGAAATCAAGTCAATGAAATCTGGGAGAAGCAGAGAATAGGCACTAAATGTATCAATCCAAAGTCATCAATTTTGTTTGTTCCCCCCCGATACCAGAGTTTTCATCCCATCTCTTCTTTCCTTATTATTTTATTCTTTTCTGGATGGGAGGGCGGTAATTCTTTCACCATTAGGCTCAAGCTTAGCTTAACTCAATGGTGGTACTTCTTTCACCCTTCCATCCACCTCAATTTTCTACATGGGGAAGAAAACTCTAGACCCAAAAAGAATTCTAAAAGTTTAGACTTGGGCCAACAAACCAGTGCGACCAATCTACCTTTGGTGTGTCCGATTACTTGTTCCTTTAATTTTTTGATTTAACTGATTACCAGAATTTTAGGGATAAAACTAATGAAGACTAATCATAGCTCATTACCAAACTCACAAAATAACTTCAGAGACCAGACCGATTCCACCATGCTAACAATAGATCCTGAATTCAACATAAATGTGGAAGGTGCCATCCCAGAGACTAGATGTTATGTAAAGCATACCAGCCTAAAAAAGGGGAGAAAAAACTAGAAACCCAGAAAAGAAAGAACAAAGGTGAAAGCAAAAACAAAAAGGAGAGGGGGCAGTCCTGGAGGACAGCCAGAAAAACTATGTACAAGACAAGGTACCCCAAACGGGGCACCAAGAAAGAAATATTTACAAGCGAGAAGATTTACATATAGTACAATTCTGGACAAATCTGCCTCATTCAAAGTAATATTTGAGAAACTATCCATTAACAGGAAATGGGATGGGTTCTCTAGTTATGGTATTGAGGTGATAGGTATTTTCCCTGCAGATCTTTGAAATCAAATATGGTCTGAGCCAGAGCCGTTGGAATTTGGTGTGCTTTCCTTTATTTTCCTAGGCTTTATCCCACAAGAGGAGCAAGTCCAAAATTTGAAAGGCCTTATACTGGGCTCTTCAGTCAAACCATCACTTTACCACTGCTTGGTGATGTGCAAAATTTTCAATTGTTGCGTCCCTTTGTTCCTCCATCCGCACTAGATTTAGGAGCTGAACCTCCACAATGTTATCCCGGTTGTCAAATTCCTACATGAACTGCAAAACTAAGATTTGTAAGTTAATTGGGAACATTGGGTTCTGGCCATAAACCAGATGGAATGGGATGTCCCCAGGGCAGCCTTAATGTGAATATGATCCACCCAAAGAGTGAACCTCAACTTTTGGTTCCAATCTTGGGGATTCTATTCTAATAGGTGTTTTATCACTTCAAGCAAATTTTTGTTAGTTAATTTATCAACACCATTCCCTTGGGGGTAATAGTTGATGGAGAACTTCAGAGTGATCTTCTAGTCATAGGTCTACTCAAGTAATTGTGCTAAAGAAAATGTCAGACCATTTTCATATACTATAGCAAAAGGCATTCCAAATCTTGTGTCGATGTTTTCTTCCAGGAATTTGATAACTACGTCTACCATGTTGTTTTTACAAGGAATGGCCTCAGACCACTGGGTACAGTAATCGGTAGCAATTAGGATGTATGGGTGGTTGGGAGATGAGTTGGGGTTGATTTCCCTGATAAAGTCAAATGCCCACTGAGCAACGGGTCTAGCTTCAAAAATTGGCTGCAAAGGCATAACCGGGTTACGTTCATGATGTGCCGTGGTTTGGCAAGTATGACACTTTCGGATGTGAGTGTAAACATCCTTAAAGATATAGGGCCAATAGTTTCTGGCTTGAAGGATCCAATGGGCAGTGGTGTCAGCTGAGCCATGCCCGGTTCCAAACTGTCCGTGGAATTCTTTAATTATTTTTGTAGCTTGAACCCTATCGATGCACCGGAGGTACACTCCCTCATAATTCCTGTGAAAAAGCGTGGAGTTTTTGATCATGAAGTGCATGCTTTTCAATCATAGGGCATGACATTTGTTGGGAGGCAATCCCTTTGGGAATTTTTTATTTAACAATAAGTACACCAGATCGGTGTACCATGGATCTCGAGTGATGGACTCCACCGTATATGTCTGAAATTTGATGTGGGGAGTCTCTTTTGCCATCGCTCTACTTAGTCCCTGGCCTTAGACTATTTTCATGGGTTGCATTTCCAAATCATATTCCTGGAGGATGGCCATCCATTTCCCTAGTCTTTCACCCAATTCTCTTTGCATTAGCAGAGATTTTATTGCCTGGTCCGGGATGATGGCATGCACCTTGCTCCGGAGAATGTAATGCCAGAATTTCTTCACGGTGTGAACAAGAGAAAATGCCTACTTTTCCAAGGATGAATACCAGACTTTGGCATTCTTGAAGGGAGAACTCATGAAAGCTATTGGTCATTCTTCTCCTTTGACCTTTTGGGTCAACACTGCCATGGCAGAATATGGCGAAGCAAAGGAATAAATGTTGAAAGGGAGGGAATAGTTTGGGCTAGCCAGAACTGGTGCCTCCACTATCGTCTACTTAATTTGGGTGAACACCCACTTTTCTTTAGGAATCCACTCAATTTTGGTATCTTTTTTCATCATTTCATTGAGTGGCTTTATGATCTCAGTGAATCCAATGATGAACCACCAGAAAAAAATGATCTTTCTTAAGAAAGACCGCATTTCCTTCTTGCTGCCAGGCATTTGCAGGTTTAGTAGCGTTTCAACTCTCTCAGGGTCAATGGATATACCCTTCTTAGAGATAATTTCCCCGAGCAACTTCCCTTTAGTGACCTTGAATATGCATTTCTTAGGGTTAAGGGATATTCCATACCAGTGACATCTATCACAAATTTGGGCAAGGTGGGCGGAATGATCATGCCTGTCCTAGGAAAAGATGGTCAAATCATCTATGTAGATGATTATACACCGGTTCACAAGGCCCTCGAATGTGATGTCCATGGCCTTCTGGAATGTATCCCCTGTGTTAAGCAAGCTAAAGGGCATTCTTCGGTAAGCAAACATTCCCCACTTGGTGGTAAACGCCATTTTTTCTCTATCTTGATATTTAACCATGACCTGGTTATATCTGGAGTACCCATCCAAGAAAGACATCATTTGGGATCTGTTTACTATCTGCAACACCTCATCCAACAAGGGGAGAGGGTGATTATCTTTCTTGGAGGCCTTGTTCAATTTTTGGAAATCCACGCAAAGGTGGATTTTTCCACTCTTCTTCCTTACAGGGACTAGATTGGCAACCCACATAGTATGTCAGATTGGAAAGATTATCTGGGCTGACAGTAATTTCTAAACCTCTTGGTGAATTAGGGGCTCTATCAATGGGTTGACAAGTCACTACTTTTGCCAAAAAGGCTTAGCATTAGGTTTGAGTGGGATGGTATGAGTCATAATGGAGGTGTCATATGTCTTCAAATCCTCATACCCCCACATGATCATGTCTATGTATTCTCAGAGAACTATGAGAATCTTCTCTTCCTCCTCAAGGGAGCAGGAAGTGCCGATGTGTATCATTTTCTCTTCACCGGGCTGGCCGATGTTTACTTTCTCAAACTTTCCTCACTTAGAGGAGGATGATATCTTTTCCTAGCCTTGAGGGTCCAAGTCAAAGATTCATTCAAGTGCAACCATCCCCTTAGGAATGGTTTTGGTAGGTAGGTCCATGATCCCATCATCTTCATCACCCTGCCCAGTGTCATTGTGGTCTCTTTCTTCCACTATCTGGTCCTCAAAGACACCAATGTTTTCCATGAAGGCCAAGATGTGTTGGTCATCCTCAAAGAATTAAAAGTGGGTGACATTATCTAGAATGGATGGGGTGGGGATCATCTCAACAAAAAATCTCTGGAGTCGTGAGCCGGCCATGGGCTCAAGTGTACTAGCAGAAATAGCAAGGGCATTCAGGACATAGTTCTATCTCTGGGAATAAGATCAATGTCGAAAGCATTGAAATCTTCAATAAGGCTCCATGCCTAGTTGCGGTATGCACCTGACCTCTTATTGTGATAGGTGTACTAACTCTAGACCTGTTTGAAAATCAACTCTGAATCACCCAGGGCCTGAAGGCAGGTGATTCCTTTCCTTAATGCAAATAGGAGTCCAAGGACCAAGGCCTCGTACTCCGTGACATTGTTTGTGCAATTGAACTATAGCTTATAGGATGCGAGGAAGGATTTCCCCTATGGGTTGATTAATTACACTTTGGCCCCATAGCCCTATTTGGATTGGGATCCATCAAACTTAAGAGTCCATAAATCATCGTTTGTTGCCTGGGGCTGGGAAGACGAAGTGGTCTTTAGATTATTTTTAGGAGACTTGGGAGGAGTTTCCTCTAGTGCTAATGATACGTGGGTGAGGTGTACCTCTAGAGAGGCTTCTATTTTGGATTCTTAGACAAATGGTGCCATAGAGGTGTTTCCAACATAAGTACTGGGTCCTGGAGAATCGGCTGTGTGTTCTTTCCTCCGGAGGGCATCAATGTGCTGGGTGGCAGCGGTAAGGCAAGGATCACAGTCTAGCTCTAAATGTTTTTGGTAATGTACCTAGCACCAAGTTCTAAAAAAGAGTGTGGTAGGGGTTGCTGCAGCACCCTGAGAGTTAACCTCAATGCCAAACTTTTCTTCCAGGTCCTGGGTTCTCTGCAGAACTGTGGGATCCTCCCCAGGGGTGAAATCAGATGTTAGGATCTCAAGGGGTTGGTACACCCCGAGGGAAGCTCAGAGAATAAGACCTCATTTAACCTCCCAACTTTAGTGAGTGATTATTTCATCTGGTGTTCACTTTCAACCTAGATCTTGTTAGATTCTCCTTCCCATAGAAGACATAAGTGAGAGAAGTCCGTCAAAAAGTATCCATTCAGGGACTTAGACCAATTCTGACTTAGCAACATCTGGTAGGTTTCTGGGATGTCTACCACTTGGATGTTGATCATGCTGGCTATCCTAGGGTCCTAGATTAGTTGAAATTGGATGTTCTTCAGTTCACCCACCATTTTCACAATAGTTTTATTCAGTTGGATTACTGCACCGTTAGATGGGGTGGGTCAAAATCTGAGTTTCTGGCATATGGATAGGGGTATGATGTTGCCTGAAGTTCCAGAATATACTAGGTAGTTGTGTATATTTTTCCCTTGTATGTTTAGGCCTAGTAGGAAGGGAGGGTCTTCAGTATTTCCCCGAAAGATAGCCATGTTGGCATCCTCAAAAGAGACAATCTTGGGTGGGTGACTGACAGCTTCTGGGTTTCTCAAGAGTTTCAGAAGAGACTTCTTTTGCTTGGGATAGTTTAGAAAAACCTCCATCAAGGTCATGTAGGTGGTGGTTTGTTCTAATGCCTTTGTGATATCAAACCTTCCTCCTGAAAATTGGTGGCTTCCCTCAACTGGGTCCTTCACTTGGTTAGAGCTAGAACCTTTTAGAGGGACAAACTGATCGGTTGTATTGTCCCAAGGAGGAGTGTCCTTAGGAGGTGTTGGCATGTAAACTAGTACTTTACTAGCCTAGTTCTGAGTGTTGTAGGGAGTCCTTGGGTTGGTGAAGGCATTGGCCTTGAAGGCTGGAATTGATTCATCAAAGAATCCTGTAGTTCAGATTCTTCTTCATCTTCTCTGGCAGTCCCAAAGAAGATGGTCTCATAGGTGAATGCACCATGAGTGGGCTCTTGCATAGGAGGTTCTGGGGGAGTAGGATTAGATGCTTATTGTTTGTCTAGCTGGGAAATCATGATGAATTTTTCCAGCACGACACAATTTACCTCATTGTGGGAGCCTGTGTCATGCAATCTACACCAATTGGTCATGGGCTGGAAGTCTGCGAATGGTGTGAAATGGGATGGTCCAGCACCACTCTAATTGGTTTTTTGGTTCAGAGGTGGACCTCCAGTATTGGCGTTATTATTCCATTGCTATTGGTTGGGCCGAGGCTCGTTGTTAAAATTTCTTCCCTCGACATTGTTGTTTCGTTGGCCGGAGAAAATATTCCCTCTCTAGGAATTGGAATTATGGGGTGCATAGGACCCCGTCTTTAGTTGACCCATGTCCATAGTCAGTGTGGACAACATTTTCTAGAGGGATTCAACCTTGGCAATCAACTAGGTGTTTGCGTCACAATGTGACAGTTGTTGTTATTGGTTCCCGTAGAAAGCAACAGTATTTTCCAGAGTCAAGGAAAACAATCCTTCAGCCATGGATGACTAGAAGAAAGGAACTTTGAATGGTTGTGTCTTTGGTTGTTGTGTCTGCTATGATTGGTTCCAGGAAAAAGATCCCAGACCCGGTATTGTCTGGGTCTACAATGGGTATATGTACCGGGCCTGCTGGTCTATCGGCAGTGGCAAAGGATTCATAGCAATCATGGGGGCTCCCATTTCCAAATTGGGGTTATATCCATTAGTGTAAGAAGTTTCTCTAGGGATCATGTTGAATGGAGTGCTCTGCCCAATCCTACCTAGGGATTTGTTAAGACCATGTGACAACTCCAAGGCTAGGCTATAAACTTTTTCCAAGGTGTCCCGGTCGCCTAGGGTGGTAGTTCTCCAAAGGAGAGTGGCAACGAAGGGGTCCATCACATTGAGATAGGTCTGAATAGTCACTTCCATGGATGGGATGAAAGGACCAGTGCACCACTTCAAGGCACATTGTAACTAGTGATTGAATGTTGCAAGGGGTTCATTGGGTTCCTTCCTAATAGAGATGAATTGGCTGTGGGACCATGCTGGGTCCACGTGTATGCAGAAGGCAGCCAAGAAGGCGTCCTCCATGTCCTACCAACTATTGATGGAGTTGGCAAGAAGGTTAAGGTACCTGTTTAGTTCGCTCTGTCCTAGGGACAGAGGAAACATCTGGGTCACAACATCTTCATGTTGGATCTGGTGTCAGTTCATGGCATCTTTGTATGCCTGTAGATACTCTTCTATGGTATGCGAGCCTAAGTGCTCATATCAAGGAAAAATATTTTTCGAGTGCGAAGGTAAATCATTGGTTGCACCTGGAAAAGTTCCAATTAGGGACCCGATATTTCCAAAATATGCAGCCATTGGGGGAGTTAGGTTTTGATTAGGTTGAGCGCTAATTCTCAGGATCATCTGGGAGGCTTGGGTATTCTGTGGTATGCTAGATCCCCAGAAAATGGTAGCTGACTTGAATTTTGGGGTCCTTTTCTTTCGAGCAAGAGGCTTGAGTTCAAAAAAATTCCTAGGGTACTTGGGAGTTGATCTAAGGACTCTTTCAAATCTTGCTGGTGAAAATGATCCAATCCCATTGAAGGCTTGGCTCCTAAAACTATGGCTTGGGGAACCCTCAGGTGGTGTAAAGTCTAAATCTTCAGAGGGGGATGAGTTCATGCCCTCCCTCTAGTGCGAGTTTCTATTGACGGGACTTTGTGACTGGGTCCACCAACAAAGGTAAGTTGTCACCAGGTACCGGTGTACTAGCCAACTTTTCCTGTAAAGGTTGTCCAAGGAAGTGAGATTCCCCGGGCCTCCAAGCATGTGAGAGTCAGGTCTCGAAAGTGCGGGGCTCAATTGAGAGATGTGACTATTTTTTTTGAGGGGGATAGCTGGTTATCTTTAACTCGTCTTCTTTGGGGATTCAAGTGAGTGGGGTTTCTAGCAAACGCGCATTCATTTTACAAATAAACTTCAAAAGATAATGCAGAGTTAGAGGGATTTCATCTACCTATAGTTATGCTAAACATTCAAAATATCAACAATGCTCTAACACACTACACTAAATACTGAAGAAATATACAACCATCAGTTCATATTTTATCAGTAGCAAAGGGAAGGAGGTCATTAATCTACTTTAAGTATTAGAGCAAAGGACATAAAGAACACAAAGCATAAAATACCGTTAACCCAGAAGATAGAATGAAAAAAACATCATTGAGAGAACTCTTCCTTCTTCATTAACATATTTTCCAACAAGCACTGGTGCGTGGTACAATGGTGGCTCCAAGGGAGTATCTAACTACTAAAAGCTTAAGACTATGGAGCATTGAGCTCTGCAACTAAGAACTGAGAAAGACAGATTTCTATTAGCTATGGACTACAAAATCATTAATTTTTCTGACCCTTGGAATGAGGTCAGACTTATTATTTATACAAATTCTTGGCCTAAACCTAACCCTAACTTATTTACACTTTACAATATAATACATTATCCAGTGGCTGAAACTACCTGCACCACACTACAAAAGACCTCAAGATGGAAAAGGTCTGACATGTCAGAAGAATAAGATGAGAAAAGTGGAGTGGAAGAATCAGCCTTGAGAAGAGAGCTGAAAGGAGAGAGAAGAAATTTGATCCCTTGGGGATTGAGGCTACATGCCTCATAAATGGGAGGGTGGCTCACTGTCTCCAATGTGCCAGGTGTAATGTTGAAATGGTGCCTTGGGAAGACCAGCTGTAAGAAAAAATCTTGTCAAGCCGACGTGCCTTGTTGCGGTTACCCATTTTCTAACAACCTTTATTAACTACCCTGAAAGTGACCAGTTGGCTTTGGGAACTGGGACATGGGTCACTTAAAGAATACAAAAATGTGGGATCTAGAATTCTGGGAGTTGGGAACTTGCATTCCAAAAGAATAAAGAATACAACCTTCATTGGATTGGTTGGATTCTCTGGAATCCAGAGAATTTTATTGTTCCTTATGATTTTTCCCAAGCTTCCAATACTTGGCTTATACTTTCTTCATCCACATCCTTGACACTATCCCACCTACTTTGGATAGCCTCCAATTCTTCCTGAACATTCTCGGCCCCTCTTCAGAGTTCATCGACCATCTTGACGACATCGTGTGATTAGATCATTGTTTTGAATAGTCTAGACAACCGACCCTGGTCTAAATCTTCGATAGGAAGATACAGGGAATCCATCTGCTCTTTGAACTTACTGAGGACATAGTCCTTCAGAGTACATGTCTCGGTGGTGAAGGGATTGACTTGCGATACCCCGACCACAAATGCTTTAAATAGACCCAAGGGGTATTGGGTAGCTATTCTCTTTTAGGGCCTTAACTAGTTCCTTGCATACCTCACCCACGAGGACAAGTCTAGAGTACTGGACTTGGAGGGAATCAAATGATTCATCTCCCAAAATTTTAGATTATGTGGAAACTTCTTCAACAATGTTGTGGATCTCTTCTAACCCGGCCTTCTATTTTTCATACTTGGCTAGATCTTGCTCCCAAATGATAGCAGAGCCCCTTGCTTGGTTGAGAAGAAGATCGACCTGATAAAGGTCTGGGAGGGACGCCACCAAAAAATATCTCATTGCGGTCACCTACTCGGCTGCCCACCCATCCACAGCTTGTACTTTCTTCTTCATGAAGTGAAAAGAATCCACATCACCCTGTGCAAGCGGCAACCCAGAGGAAGGAGTTCTGGGGTGAAATTTTGACAAGGGCTGTATCAGTTCTACTAGAAGTGCGAGGAGATTGGCATTTGTTTCTCTTTCCTCTTGTATCTTCTAGCCTTGCTTTATGTATCTGGCCTCTATTGCGTTGGTGGCCTCCTTTAGTAAATTTAGCTCACCCTGCTTGTCCCTCTTCCCCAATTCTACCTCTGTTACATTGTAGTCTTCAGGCCTTATGGCCATCGTGTCTTCATCAAGAGGGGGCATTGCAATGGTCGCAACTGTAATACTTATTGGGTTAGTCTGGAGATTATGGACTACCTGCGCCTTCTTGGGATTCTTAGCCTCTGTATTCCTGGCCATCATTTTGGCCAATGAGAGTGTAGCGCTTGTGGTTGCTGCTAGGGTCTTTCTTTTCTTGGATTCCACTAGCCATGGGGGTGGCTAGGGTGGATTTTTTACTAAGACCTATTCATTAAGATCCCTTTTAGAATCTGGCGGCACATTCTTGGAGTGTATGTTATGCTTGTGCTCTTTTCCTTTCTCCTGTTCCACTTCCTTTTCTAGTTCTACGGAACCCTCAGTGTTCTCTGCCATGCTGGCGTCTTCTACAGTATCATCTAGGATCTTTTCCCCGGTCTCAATCTCACCTGTATTTTCAGGGACTTTCTCCCTATTGGTGTAAGCTATTTCTTCATTTTCCTTATCTAGGACCTCTTGGTCCATTTTTTGCTGCTGTTCTTGGGCCTCATTGGCCTCATCTACTGGGACATTCTCCTCTATGAAGGCATCTTCTAGAGGTGGGTGAGGTCGCTGGCCAAAGTTTAACAAGGTAGCCACCGTTACTACCTCACCGAAAGTGCTTTGGGGAACTTGGTCACTTGAATTTACCAAAGGCACTTGAAGCATGATGGTTGGAGGTATGGTTGTTCCGTCGAGTCTGGGTTCTCCGACCATCAATTGCTCATTTGTGGGCTGCCTTGGTATATCCCTAGTCTCCTAGACCGGTATTATTTCCCGCTCAGGCTTCGTTCAAATTTCTTCCCGAGCCTCTTGCTCTGATGTATCCTTTTCTATGGGAATTTCCTTGTCTACAGGGACCTCCTCTTTGTCCTAAGCTACAATTTCTTCTACTGCATGGCCAATACCCTGCTAGATATCTAGGAGCTCCTTCGCCGAGAAGGTGTCATCAAAATCATCATGCGGGGGTGAGGAGTCAGAGATATCTTCTAACTCTGGAGAGTCCAAACTTAATTCTACCAGGGGCATCGATGGCATGTCGGGGATGGTGGCTACGCTTGGTGCAGGGGTCACTGTCATTTTCTTCTTCCTTATGAGTGAAGCCCCAGTATTTAGAATGTTAGTAGACTCCACCTCAGCGAAATTCTATCTAGTCATCATAGCTGCCAACGAGGAGGATCCCGCTGGGCGAGCATATGCCATTGGAGTTATGGGGAGACCGGAGGATACCTACATGCTTAGCTAGTGACTGGTCAGCTTTGCCAACTCCATTTTTTGATGTAGGTGGGCCATCAAAAGTGTAGGAGCCTAGGGAGGCACCTTGGAAACTAGGGCACCCTCTTTCCCTTTCCCCTTACTTGTGCTCTCTCCAGCAGCTACAACAGACGAAGAAGGTCTAGCGCTCGTTGAAGAGGGAATGGTCTTCTTGACCGTTGATTTATTTTGGGTGCTTTTAGGACACACCCAAGAAAAGTACTGATGAATTGCCTCCAAAATGGGGTGGCTTACCCCTTCAATGGTTAGATCCTCTAGGATGGCCCAGTCCACAAGTGGAAGATCCTATTTGTCCAGCCCCTATCCTTTGTAAGCTAGATCCTCTTGCGGTCCATCATCCTTAAATCCCTTTGGGAAGGTCTAGATATCTAGTGTTTTCATGAGCCCTTTTCTCATCCTCATATTCTATCAGGCCCGAAGATCAAAAATATCCTAGCAGTCTACCTAGAAGTCTTCAATATCCATTTTGTGAGGCTCAGACACCTGAGGTAGTGCTATGGCAATCTTGCCACCGGGATCATAATTTTTCTGAGCATGGTTGAATTCTACCTGCCCCAAGATTTTCAATTGATTGTCTGATTCTCGGGCTACAATGAGACTGCATGTGTAATTCCAATAGGAGAAAGGGAATGGGACGTTGATGACCTTCTTCAATGTGAAGAAGGCGTGCAGATCCATCATCTGCTTGCAAAATTCTAAGAGGATTATTCTATCCCTGCAATACTAGGAAAGAAGATAGGGCTTCCCATTGAAGCCTGTCACCCTAATGTAGGTGTGATGCTAGAAATGAATAAAATATTGGCCGTAGGAGCTGACCAGAGTCATTGTCTCCTGAGAGAGGTGGTACCTAGAATCTAAAGTCAGTGTTAAAATGTTGTTGTAAAAGAAAGCATCATTTACCCGACAACAGTTTTGGAAACTAAGTTCCCATTGTAACTGGGGATAATGATCCCACAGTGTGACTTGCCCTGGCCCATTTCCAAGCTCCCCAACTGTGCCTAATCCTAGAAAAGCTGGTCTTTGTTGTGCTAATTCCCATAGCACATATGAAGTCATATAACACTGAGAAGTCTAGGCGATGGTCCTTATCTGTGTATCCACATGGTTGGTTATGATAGCCATCCAGTTGAAGATCCTGTTGTGTGTGGTGATGTAGTATAGAAAATAATACATCCACACTGAGAATTCTCGAGCGTAGGGGCATCTGAAGATCCTATATAAAATATGATGCCCACTTGAATGGGCTCCTTGAAATCCCCGTGGGGAATTTCCAACTTCATTCTTTTGTGGTCACGCTTTGGAGACTTCAGCCATTGACTGTTGAGGTGTTGCCGAGAAATGAATTCTACCTCACCGAATTCCTTCAGTGAGTCGACTCGGGTGATGACCACATACCCTTTGAACTGAGGAATCCCCAACCCATAAGCAAAGGTCATGGTGGTGGTGGGGTATTGTAGCAGCTGGGAATCTGGGAGCAGGACTACATGAGTAGGCGCATTGTACAATACTGCTAGCTGCTTTATTAATTCTAGTGATTGCATTGAACATGGGAAGTTTGTAGCCTTTATGATGTCAGAGGTGGCCGAGCAAGTGGCTACCTTGTCCCCTTTGGCCTTTAAATTATAAATGGTCTGGATTAGACCCTGCAATTCAGCCCAAGTTCTAGGATCCATATCTGTTATTTCCTAGACTTTGGAGTCCACCTTGGAGCCCACAATAGCTCCCTCCTTCAAATATTTGGAGGTTAGGGGAAGATTTTCCAACATTCTTTCAATCTTTGACTTTGTAGCTTCCTAGGTAGAAGTGGTAGGTAGTTCTGGACTATCAGGAGGGGAAAAATTGTTAGACATGTTGGATCAATCTATCCGCAACCTACAAGACCAAACAATCGTCAGGACATATAAATAAACAAGTGAAAACTCTGGAAAATTATTCACCAACCTAGACCTATAAAACAAGTGTTATTACATACATCAAGAGTTTTGGAGCATCTGGAATGAACATGACTTAGCATTCCGGAGCATGTTAACAAGGCAGTAGGAGGAAGTGAAAGACAAGGTCTTGTTGGAGGTTCAGAGTCTGGACAAACTAGCCATTGCCGATGTGACTGGCAAGGCCATACTTTGGTTGACATGTAATGACACGTGGTAGGATGGCAGGTGGTGTTAATACATTTATGGTGACAAGTGGGATGACACATGGGAATTAAGTGCCATATGGGACATGGTTTGAATGCCCACTCATGGGAAATTAAACCTGCCATAAATGTGATGAGACAGAGGAGAGAGAAAGTTTCCATGGCTTGAACCAGCAAGGTGTCGAGTTAGAACCATGGTGATTCCATCTCGATGAGCTCAGCCTCATGAAGAAAAGTACATGACAGAGTGTGAGAGACTCACTAGCCCACAAGGATATACAAAGAATATACATGCAAAAGTGTACAGAGGGCTGAGGGACGAAATAGATATACATAAAATATACAGACATATACATCACTTACAGACTAAATAATATAAACACATGTACAACAACTACCCTAAAACAACATACAAAAAAGTACAGTAATATATAGCTACACAGAGGGTGGACAACCCTCTGGTAGAGCCATCCCACCAACAAGTGGCGAACCAGAAGCAGAAAATGCAGAAAACTAAAACACAAGCCAGAATAAAACTAAACCCAAAAAAACTAGAAACAAACAAATGAAAGCAAGAACCAGAAGGTCTACCTAGAAATCTAAAGAATGACAAAGAGATGGCACTAGGGTCGCCCTACAATAGCTTCAACGTCCAATGATCACGAACAGTCACCGAAAATCAACTCGTAGTTATCCACTAAGCTCAGAGTAATTCATAGTTAATCACACTCAAATCACCAAGGAATTGCTCTGAAAAGCTCTAAGTGTTTTAATTGTGGTAACTATGAAAGCGACATGTAATTTCTATTTATACCCAAGGTAAAAAGAAAGTTACCCTCTTTCTCGCAAACTTCAAAACAAGCAGACCTCTGGACTCTGGGCCTAGGGATTCCATCTGACCATGTCTTCTTGTGAAAAGAAGACATCATGGTGGAGAATCCCGGAGCCTGGAATCTGGCTCTAGAAAAGAAACAACTAAATCTGGGACCAGGTCCCAGAGACACGAAAGACAAAAGCAAAAAACAAAACAAACCTCACGGGAAGGAAAAATCGAAGAAGAAACAAGAGAAAGACAAGGAAAACAAGGCAAGAGCCAAAGCAAAAAAAGGGGACCCAACATTTTGCACACAAAATATAGGGATGTGTATGTAAGGCATAACATGACCCTGTTAGAAGTCTTTTACAAATAACCCTGTTAAGGGTGAGGACTCATTGTCCAAAAGCTCACTGCTTCAATGGTGAAGGCTACAACCTTCTATAGAATAGATATGCACTATATCTAATGATGAACTATAGAGTAGACCTGCTGTCTTGATTAATTGCAATGTATTGTAGTCTTCCACTGCTTCTTCACATAGATCCTTGATGAATGAAACTTAACTGATATTCTTCTCTGTACTTTTTCTGTCTCTTTTCTTATCATTCACACTTAGCGTTACATAAATGAACTACTATAAGTATCTTCCTCAAAGTATGAGATCATGGGACCTATTAGGAAACTCTTCATAACATCCTTGTCAGCTTAACTAACCATGCAAGCATAATTACAACCGCACAATATAAACTAAATAGATGTGACGCTTCATAAAGTCGGCCTCACCAAATTAACTCTAACATTACAATCTTGTTGAAACACGTTTGGCACCTTTAGATAACTATCTTCAACTCATAATTAAACTTGAATATACACACACATATCTCAAAGATAAGCACAACTCAAGAACCAATGCAATACGTCAGCTCTATACAGACAAACTCCAGAAACTGTAACTGCCGCTAACAGAATTACACAACATAACTGAAACGTCATATCTAAGTCTGCGTGTATGAATAAAACATAAACAAAATGTCTACAACATGAATATAACTATGCAAGGCTTGATAACATCATTCTGATAATTACATACATAACACTACTGTATATTATATATTGTCATCAATGACAAACATATAATCAACTAGCTTCCATAAGTAAATCTCCAACATATTCCCCATGGAGTAGTGAATGTAGTTTTAAATTGCTCCGATTCCTTTACTAATACTTGGTTGTAACCTGAAAAACCATCCATCATTGATAATAAATCACAATTAGTAACTTTGTGCAACATCACCTCCATGTTAGGCAAAGAATAATTATCTTTCAAAGATGCAATATTCAAGTTCCTAAAATCAACACAAAGCCTTATATGACCATTCTTTTTCCTTACTGGGACCAAATTAGAGACCCAAATTGAATGTCTTATGGGTTGAATAATCCATGCATCCCTCAACTTCATCAATTCTTATTGCATTTTGTGGGCCAATAATGGGTTGATTGGTCTCTTCTTTTGTCTGAATGGCTTAGAATTTGGTTTCAGTGGGATGTTAAATTGGAAAATCTCCTCCCTATAGGATTTTAGGTCCTCACATGACCATGAAAACATATGATTGTGCTTCCTTAACAATTTTATCAGGTTTTCCCTAACATGGGACTCTAACCTCCTTCCAATATATACTATTTCAGGTGTGGTTTCTGATCCTAAATTTAATTCCTCCAAATCCTCAATTTTAGCACTGCTCCTTTTTGATAAATGATCATCTTGATCACTGAACAATGCTTCTAGTTCTATCATACCCTTAGGAATCTGATTAGAACTCAACGGGACAACCTCATTTCCCAAAATAGATTCCTTTCCATCAATCACTTCAACTAAAGAATTACAATCTACATGCTGGCCTTCATAATAGTCAAGGCACTGAATAAACCTGAGAATATCCTGGTCATCTTCAAAAACTTTCCAGTTGTAAACATTATCAGGGACAACTGGTCCACTCTTAAATTCCACAATTGATACCCCACTTAAAGTCAAATCACCATTTTTTAAAGAAACATTATCTATAAAATCTTCCATGATGTTTTTTGACCTTTCTATCCATTCGATGTTAAAGGCATCAAAAGGTTCAATCCGATTCCAAATAGAATGCTTGTACATTTTTAATTTGTCATTTTTTACAACATAATTGGATCTAACTTGTGCTACTACTAGATCAGAATCTCCATAGACTTTTAAACATTTGATACCATGCCTAGTAGCAATATTTAATCCCAAAAACAAGGCCTCATGCTCAACAGTATTATCTGTACACTAAAAAGTTAACAAGAAAGAATATTTGAATGTAGTACCTGATGGAGAAATTAATAGAACACCAGTTCTTGATCCCTCTTTGGAACAAGCTCCATCAAAGTACATTTTCCACAAACCATCCTATTGTGTGTTCAACTCTTCAATTAATGGATCAGTATTTTTGCATTGTGGAAAGGTCTTCTCTACTCTGAAGTTGTCCATGTTTACATCCACACAAACATTTATCATATTATTTTACACCTTCTCACAATTATTGGTGATTGTGGTTCTCTATACAATTTTACTTCATTCCCATTCACTAGGATTGTTGCATAAGATAATTCCAATTGGACATGACCTCCAACTACTGTAGCCCATTGTCTAGACAATAACATACCATAATGGGGTTGGGTATCTACAAAAACTACATCCATTTTGTAAGTTTCTTTAGGAAAGATAGTCATCTTAAATTCTACTCCTTTCAGAGTTCCCACCACTGGGACTTCTCTATTATCCATGGCATAACACCTTCCATAGTAAGTATCAACTTTCAAACCTAATTCTTTCATTACACCATATGGCATTACATTTGCAGCGGCACTAGAATCAATCATACAAATTTTAACAAGTTTGTTGTTTATCAATAAAGTTATATAAAAAGGGTCTACTTGAGAGGGCTCTTGGCTAATCATATTACCAACATATAAGATAGGTGTTTCTATCTCATGAATAACACCCTTCATTTTTCTCTCCATTATATTATCAATAGGGTCATCAACTATCCCTTTGAAAAATGACATTTCAACATCCCTATGTTCCTTCATTTTTAACATTTCAATCAAAGGAACTAACATTTTCATTTTCACAAGAGCATGTTTCATATTAAATGCATGTAATCCAGACAAAATGTCATTTGTGCTCTTACCTTTGTTCCCTTTGTTAGCAACAACTTGCTTATCAACTTTTTCTTTTTCCTTTTCTCCTTGGGCCAAAGAAAAATATCCTTTTTTACCTTCCTTCTTATCTTTATCTTTTCTTTGAGACCCTGCAACAACCTTTGAGGTATTTTCTTTAATGAATACCAAAGTAGGCTTAACTTGACCAAGTTCTACCCTCCTATTCCTCAAATTGTAAGCAGTCCTAGCTTGATTGATTGCTGCTACGGTCACAGATCTTTTCTCCTCTTCACTAGGCAATCTAAAATGGGGATGCTCTATGTCATCACCTAAAATATAGATAGTATTTTTCCACATAGTATCAGATTCATCATCTGAGTCAAAGAAAACTTGTTGTTGGGGAAATGATCTCTCCTAGTATCTATATCTATAACTGGATCTTCATCTTCAGAGGACCGCATATCTTTATGTCTATTCATAGTGAACATATTTACCATAGGGTCTTCTTGTTCTAGGTTCATTTGTTCATTACTATCTTCCATTTGTTCAACTAAAGCTTGAGAAACAACACATTGAAATGGAGAATGGGGTAATTTGCAGGCAGGACACAGAGGGGTATTTTCTACATTATGTGCAACATTTATTTTCAAAGGATCAGGGGTTACCTTAGTCTTCTGGCTCTCTTTATTTTCAACAATAGGTATTCCATTCTTATAATTTTTCTTGTATGGCATATCCCTCAAATTTGGGAATTTATCATACCTTTGATATTGATACCTATTGTCATGAGGAGCCCGATCATTTTTATCAACCTTGGTAGCAAGGTCTTTTACTACACTTACTAATTTATCCACCCTATTCTCATCCTTGGAAGGTTTAATTATATGTCCTTTTGTATCCTTCCACAACCTTCCATCTTCTCTCTTTCCTATTTTCCCTGAGGCTTGCCTATTTCTTTTAATGTTTATAACTATTTTGTAAGCTTCCCTCAGAGTATGTGGATTTTTATCCCTTAAAAGATATGACATCTTTTCTTCCATAGCATTGAAATATGTGGTTAAACATACTTCCTCATCTAGTCTCAAAACTTGAAATAATTTGTTCATGACCTTTTGAAACCTACTATTGAAGTTTTCCATACTTTCATTTGGGAATTTCTTAATGTTGTTAAATTCATTTAAAATAAAACTTGAATTAATATGTTCACAATATTGTTCCCTAAAAAACTCAAGAAACTCTTCCCAAGGTGCTATACCATTTTTTAGGTAAACTCCTATACCAGTCTCTAGCATCTTCATCCAAAGATTGAACAAATAATTTCATAATTACATCCTCATGATCAATTTCAAAGCCAGTCATCTTGTTAGTGAATGCTTTAAGATGTCCTTCACAAGTTATAACATTATTTCAACTAAACCTAGGGAATTTATCTCTTACCTCATTTGGGATGACATTTGGATAACCAAGAATGCCATCAAAGAAAAAAGGCCTGTATCTGTCTAGATAGACAAGTTTCCTTTGGATGTTTCCCATAGTGTTGTTTCCACTTGGGCCTACTGCACCTTCTTGATTTTGAGTAGGTGGAGGAACACTTTGCTTTAAACCTGAGAATTGAGCACTTGGATTTAGGCAAGAAACTTGAGCATTAGGGCCTAAACCTCCTGGTGGGTTCTATTGTAATATCCCAGTGGTAGCAGGCATAGAGATACTTGCAGTAGTGTTGGTAGTAGAATGCAAGAAAGTTGTCCTCATTTTCATATCTTCTGCAACAACCTCTAGTTCCATATTTTCTAGCTGCTTGGCTAGATCTTCATTGGATTTTTGGTTTGTTCAAGTTCTATGTTAACTTGAGACATTCCTACAAGGATATTCTTACTTTGATTAGGGTCATTAATACTTATGCCAACAAAATTTTGCTTACCTTTACCAGAGACATTTTTATCACTTCTCTGGAGCTTTGCATTCTGCTCAATCTCATGTGAGTCCAATAGTCTAAGAACAAGTCATTCTTTCTCAGACAATTGGATTCACATGAGATTGAGAAGAATGCAAAGCTCCAGAGAAGTGATAAAAATGTCTCTGGTAAAGGTAAGAAAAAGGTTGTTGGCATAAGTATTAATGACCCTAATCAAAGTAAGAATATCCTTGCAGGAATGTCTCAAGTTGACCCTAATCAAAGTAAGAATATCCTTGCAGGAATGTCTCAAGTTGACATAGAACTTGAACAAACCAAAAAATCAAATAAGATCTAGCCAAGCAACTATAAAAGATGGAACTAGAGGTTGCTGCAGAAGATATGAAAATGAGGACAAATTTCTTGCATTCTACTACCAACACTTCTGAAGGGATCAAAATATATATTAGCATCATATGGGGCAATTGGCCTTGACTTCTCAGCACCTTCAAATGAAGATGATACTCTCTCAAGAACAAGAGTATCTATTCTTCATTTTGAAACTCTTGGTGAATAAAGATTTGAACCACCTCTCTTAGACCATTGTCTTCTTCCAGGTGTGTGGAGATCTTCTCCAATATCCTTCTCTAGATCATCTCTATAGTAAGACATAGTGTTTCTTTTCTGACTCATTTTCAAATCAGACAAGAATTTTCAATTGTTAATTGTGCATTATGGCATGCACAAAGTATAGAGTTGCCACCCACAACTAGTATGGGATATTTGTTGGAGATTTGATTCTGAACAGTTGATTGATTGTATGTTTGTCATTGATGACAACATATAATACACAATAGTACTTCTGTATGTACTTATCCATATGATGACATGGAGACTTGCGTGGATAGATACATGTTTTTGACATGTTTATTATGCTATGTTCATACATGCAGACCCATATACGATGTTTTAGTAAAGATATGTAATTTTGTTATTGACGGTTATAGTTCTGGAGGAATAACGGTTTAAGGCCTACGTATGTAACATGTTTATTAAGTTGTGCCTATCTTTAGGATATGCATGTGTATATTCATGATTATTTATGAGTTGTTGATATTGATCTAAAGGCGCGAAACATATTTCAAGAAGATTGCAAAGTTATGGTTAAATTGGTGAAGCCAACTTAGTGAAGCGACGCGTCTATTTAGTTTATACTTGTGTGGTTGTAATTATGCTTGTGCACTTAGTAGAGCTGACAAGGATGTTATGAAGAGTTGTCTAACAGGTCCCATGATCTCATTTGTGATAAGAAGAGTTGCAAAAGTCAGAGATAAGAAAAGCAAAGCAGAGTGTTAAAGCAGCAGAGCTATATTTATCATATGTTGATAATATAGATATTGAAGTAGAAGTTTTCAAAACATAGAGAAGATTTTTGTAGTGCTTTACAAGAGGTTAAAGCATCGGCGCACAAAAGGAACTGATCAGACAAGCAGTGTCACAAACAACAGTTCACCTTGTTGATACAGTGTGTATCAAATAAACAGAAGGTTGTAGCCTTCACCACTTGGATAGTGAGTCCTTGGACAGTGAGTCCACCACCCCTAATAGGGTTATTTTAAAAGACTCTTAATAGGGTTAGACCCTTAACCAGGTCACTATACTATTGCATTGTAATGAACAACTCCTAACAGGGTTGAAAGATCTTTTAACAAGGATTACTATAAATAGTATAGTTCTTTGTGGGTACTAATTACCACTGGGGTTTTTACCATTTGGTTTCCCCGTAACCAAATTGATGTGTTGTGTAATTTATTATCTAAATGTGCATTTACTTTGTATCAATCTAGATTAATAAGTATAAGAAAAAGATAATGTTGCTGATAACTGATTCACCCCCCCTCTCAGTTATCCCTGAAGTATTCTAACAATTGGTATCAGAGCCAAGTGCCTTGGAGAGAAAGCCTAACAACTTAAGGTAGATCAGATGGAATACTTCAGAAAAGAGAGTCCTAAGTTTGATGGAGAGAACTATCTAGATTGGAAGAACAAAATGATTACACATCTACAATGTGTTGGCTTTGAGATCTTTGAGATTGCTACACAAGAAGTTGATATTCCATCTTTAAAAGACCTTGCAAAGGATGATGCTACTAATAGACAAAAGGAAACATTTACCAATAATGAAATTGCCAAAGAAGCCCTTATTAGTGCCCTATTAGATAGTGAATTTTTTGAGATCAAGAAAGTTGACCGAGCTTATACCATATGGAAGTATTTGGAAGACATGTTTGAAGGAGATATACAAGCCAAGAATGCACATAGAAAGAAATGGAAAAAGAAATATAATAGTCTTGAAATGTTACCTAAAGAAAACATTAGAGCTTATAATTAGAGGATAAATGAAGTAGTATCTAGAATTAGAAACAATGGACGAGAAATTTCAGAAGAAGACATAATGGACAAGTTAATGACTACATTGAAAGCAGAATTTGAAAGCAAAATCAACATTCTAGATGAAACCATGCAGTTTTCTAAAGACTTCAAGAGAGAGACTTTGATCAGCAAAATATCTACATTTGAGATATCAAGATTGAAGACTGAACCTAAGAATGAAATAGCCTTCAAAGCTTCAATCCATGGTAAGAAATCCTCACACATCTCTAGTCATAATGAGAATGAAGAAACTGATGAAGAGC
>MU226133.1:245778-261231 GCA_018584345.1 Thuja plicata
TTCTAGTTAGAAGGCAATAGGCCGATATTAGTGGTTTTACATGTTTTGACTAACCTTTCAAGCTAATGCAATGACCTATTGAGTGTTTGTGTCATTTTTAACAGGTACCCATTTACACACACACAGGAGTATGTACTAAAAACAAGGAACATAAACAAAGAGGAAAACAAGGAACACATACAAGGAGCTTATACTCTGGGGGAGTATACATATAAAACACAGTCTATGTAACTGTAGCAGTGTAGATGAATCTTTAATGAGGATATTGAGAAGATTGTAAAAAAAAGAAGACACCATGAACACAAGTTGTTTTTATCATATGTTGCCATCAATGCCAAAGGGGGAGATTGTTGGAGATTTGATTCTGAATAGTTGATTGATTATATGTTTGTCATTGATGACAACATATAATATACAGTAGTACTTCTGTATGTACTTATCCATATGATGACATAAAGACTTGCATGGATAGATACATATTGTTAACATATTTATTATGCTATGTTCATACACACAGACTTGTTTCAGTAAAGATATGTAATTTTGTTATTGACGGTTACAGTTCTGGAGGAATAACAGTTTAAGGCTGACGTATGTAACGTGTTTATTAAGTTGCACCTATCTTTAGAATATGCATGTGTATATTCATGATTAGTTATGAGTTGTTGATATTACTCTAAAGGTGCCAAACATATTTCAAGAAGATTGCAAAGTTATGGTTAAATTGGTGAAGCCAACTTAGTGAAGTGACATGTCTATTCAGTTTATACTTGCACGGTTGTAATTATGCTTGCACACTTAGTAGAGCCAACAAGGATGTTATGAAGAGTTGTCTAACAGGTCCCATGATCTCATACTTGAAGTATATACTTATAGAAGGTCATTTGTGATAAGAAGAGTTGTGAAAGCCAGAGATAAGAAAAGCAGAGCAGAGTGTCAAAGCAGCAGAGCTATATTTATTATATGTTGATAATATAGATATTGAAGTAGAAGCTTTCTAAACATAGAGAAGATTGCTGTAGTGCTTTATAAGAGGTTAAAGCATTGGTGCACAAAAGGAACTGATTAGACAAGCAATGTCACAAACAACAATTCACCTTGTTGATACAGTGTGTATCAAATAACCAGAAGGTTGTAGCCTTCACCACTTGGATAGTGAGTCCTTGGACAGTGAGTCCACCACCCCTAACAGGGTTATTGTAAAAGACTCCTAACAGGGTTAGACCCTTAACCAGGTCACTATACTAATGCATTGTAATGAAAAACTCCTAATAGGGTTGAAAGATCTTTTAACAGGGATTACTATAAACAGTATAGTTTTTTGTGGGTACTAATTCCCACCGGGGTTTTTACCATTTGGTTTCCCCATAACCAAATTGATGTGTTGTGTAATGTGTTATTTGAATATGCATTTACTTTGTATCAATCTAGATTAATAAGTATAAGAAAAAGATAAAGTTGCTGATAACTGATTCACCCCCCCTCTTAGTTATCCCTGAAGTATTCTAACAATATTTTCAATAAACTGATCAAGAAATGGAAAATAAAAAATTAGCCATGACAAAATTTACAAAAATCCACTTCTCCCCAGCAGAGTCGCCAATTTGTTGGAGATTTTGCTTGTAGAATCTCAATATAGTGATAATGCTTGACTCTTAGATTCTCAACTTATGATTATGTCAAGAAAACAATCCAATTGATGAGGATTAATCATCCTTCTTCTTTGAGCTCCACAGACTCAGGTGGGTGTACCTTTTATAGATTACTGCTTCTCAGTAAACTTAACTGTAGATTAAGGGTTACACTGATTTGCCTCCTACCTTTTACTACCATAATTGATATCACACTTTGCAGATGAAGAAGACCAATCTTACATAGAGCTTAATAAGCCAGACCATGAACTTAGCAAGGGAAAATAATAGTCAAACAAGGATTCTCATCCTTCTTCTTTTTAGATTTCTTGACTCAGGAAGGCTAACCTAATGATTCTCTCTCCAACGAATCAACAAAGTGAATTGTATTCTTCAATAAAATTGATTAAATACATATGTTCTTAATAACAGAAATGAAAATAATTATTTAATTTTTTCGATTGATGGTGATAACTACCTATCAAGTTTAGACCAGTGCCAAATACATGACCAAGAGTCAACTGAACATACATTCACAAAAATGGTTTGAACAATAATACACCTAGAACCCAAATGAAGTGCCTTACAAATAATTCACTCATTCCACATTTAGACATCAAATTCTTATGTAAACCCAGAATCGCCTAAGAATAATCCTAAGAATTTAATTCTCCTTGAAAGAAAGTCACAAATAATCTCACCAATACCATGTAAATAGTGTATTAAACTTGCCTTACAAATTTCATACACAAAGACTCAAAGATAAAAACATAGGAACAAATCAATAAACATGGAAGGTAATTCCACTATGTATAGTCGGAAAATGGAAGCACTTCCATTATAGACGTGTTTAGCCTTCTGAGTAAGTGGTTTGGGGTCATGGAAAGTGCCTTGAATGGGTTCTTGATCTTGACATGGCTTCCCCCCTATTCTGTCCCTCATTCCACTCCTGTTTAGCCTGATTTCTGCATTTTGGACTGTAGACTGGTGATTCTAGGCTTCAGGGTCAGGGTCAACCTTTTACGTCTATGTCGACCTTGACCCTAACCTAGGTTAGGGTTAACCTTGACCTTGACCTAGGGTTCAGATCCTGGGGTCTCATAGATTTTGGAGGTCGGCCTTTGCAAAAAGTATTTCCTACTTTTGGGTCGGCTATTTTAGGTTCTGAAGCATTGATTCCTAAATTATATTTAATATAGGTCCTCTCCTAGGGGTAAAGGCTTTAATGGGAATTTAATCCTCCTATGTAGGCCTCCTTAGAATGTTGTGCCCTAATTTCATATAAAAGGGAAGTTTTCTCTCTCATTTTCTCTAAGTCTTCTAATCAAGCATCAAGCATTCTTAATTGAGATCAAGCATTATCAAGTGAAGTTCAAGAAAGCTAAGGAGCAATATTTCAAGCAAGCCTTCATCCATTAAAGCATCCATTTTCATGAAGGAGATCCATTTGAGGCCATTGAAGGATTGAAGCTACATGGTGCCCTTTTGGTGATCTCTCCATCCACCTTCTTCCAAGCCTATTCCAAAGTCAAGAACCCATTCAAGACTTGGTGTTGGAGATCTACAAGAAAGAGATTGAAGACATCATACCTCTCTACATTCCACATTTTGAAGCATACTTGTGGATTCAAGGATTCAAATCTACCACAAGAACTCTTTCATGCAAGGTGATTTTATGCATTTACTTTGTCCATTTCTACAATTTCAATTACATATATTTGAGGTTAATTCCAAAAATGGGGTTTGACCAAGGCAAACCCCTCCCCCAAAACAAACAATCTCCCTTTTTCTTGTAGGTACAGGTGTAGAACAACGGATTTTAACCCAGATCTGGATACCCTTTTTGGCTTTCTTTTAGACAGTGTGAACAGAGTCACTTTCAGATCTGTGCAGGTCAGGGTTGACATTATTGGGTCAGGGTTGACATTTGTGGGTCAAGGTCGACCTTTTTCATAAGACGACATTAGAATGGAAAATGATTTCTAGGTTTTGTTCGTCTCTTCATTTTGGTTCGGGATCAACTGTTAGTTTTTCCAGAAATAGTCTACAGACCTTAGAAAACAACATTCTTTGATTTGCAATATTTCAAGGTTAGTGCATTTCTCCTATTTCTTCAATTACTGTCATATATCATTTCTATACATATAATTAACATAATTTAAGATATCTTTCTTGTTATTCTCCTTTCCAAATAGTTGATTAATTTGTGCATTAGCCCTTCCTTGGGGTTGATCAACTTGGATCTCCCATTTGTGCATTTGAGGATAAAAGGAATATCTTATCTTCTCCTTAATCACAATTGCAATACTTAATTAATACAATTCAATTGGGGTTAAGGAATTCAATACATTCTAGGCAACTTAAAGGATATTTTACAACATCAATGCATTACATTACATATTCTTAATAAACACATCTCTATTTCAATCCCCTTTACATTTTTAAATGTACACATTATAAATTACAATCTACAACACAATTTTATATTGTACATTTTAATGAAACATTCTATTTCTTATGTTACATTTTGGTGAACCCGCGATAGACAACTCTTTCTTTTTGGTGTTAGATTTATATTGTTTATGCTAGATCTTGCATATTATTTCAAATTGCATTTCAATTCAGTAGATCAAAATTTTGTGTTAGTTCATTGGCATTGTATTAGTGTATGAGCTTTACCACATCTAGTCCTACTTATAGTATCACGGTTAGAAGCCGTAGACTTATGGGTTCCTTTGATCTCGAGTCTTCCTCTCCTTTCCTTAGGATCCTAGATGACAATTTGATAACTCATGATTCCAATCATTCCATGGAGCATAACTCTTCTCACTCTTCACATGATGAAGATGATGCTATAAGAGTTCCTCCTGAACAAGTGCAAAATCTTTCAACCGAACTTGATAAAATGGGAAATTGGCTTATCCAAGAAAACCATAATCAAGATTCTATCCAAGATATAGAGGCTCTTAAGAAATTTCTCCATGATAATGATCAAGGTGTTAATTTATTGTGTAGTATTACTCATCTTGTGAATTTGAATGTTAAACCTTTAGCTCAAGAAGCTCAAGAGTTAGGATTCACACCTAAATTCTACAAATGTTCCAAAAGACATTGATGTAGATAAGTTCTAGGCAATGGTTAATCATATATCAACACCACACTATCTATCTTTTTCAAAAGAAGATGAAAAATCCTTAACTCATCCGCATAACCAACCCCTACACATTGAAGTCATAATTCACAAATCTCATGTCAGATGTGTATTGATAGATGGAGGCACAGGGTTGAACATATGTACTCTCAATTTGATAAATAAGTTGGGAATTTCAGAACAAACCATTGACTCAAGGAGTAAGATAACTATAAAAGCTTATGATGAAGAAGAAAGGTCATCTAAAGGTCTCATTGTTTTACCAATCAGAATAGGAACAATTGAAAGAAATGTGATCTGTCAAGTTCTAGATCTACCATTGGCCTACAACATACTATTAGGGAGACCTTGGATTCATCAAATGCAAGCAGTACCATCTACTTACCACCAATGTATCAAATTCCCACATAATGGGGTGGAAGTAACAATTCTTGCAAATGCTAGTTACACTTGCAATAATATCAAAATAGATAGTATGGTTCCTCATAATAAGGAAGTCCCAAAAGAATATATACCTGAAACTACTAAATACATGGTGATGAGAAGCTTTGGAAAGAGATTAAAACTTGAAGAAACTAGTATGGGAGAATACACACTAGACACAAATCCATCATTGACAAAACTTCCTGTGTCTCCAAGATTTTATGGAAAACCTTCCTCATCTTTCACACCTACAACATATAAAGAACCAAACATTCACAAATCAACTAGTATGGTTAGAGCCTCTACTTCTCAAGAGAATGAAAAAGAAGAAAAACTAGTCTTGGCTTGGATTTATAAAGGAGAACAAAAAGAAAATGAGGTAAAACATGTGGAGATATCCCCAGAAAAGTATGGTAAAGGATATGGCCTTCAAAAAAAATTGGATATAAAGGGAAGGGACCTTTAGGAGATAAATGAAAAGGACTTGTTGAACCTATACACATGGAATTCAGAAGACAAAATAGGATTAGGTTTCAATAACAAATCTGACAACCCTACTTCAAGAGATGGTCCAATCTTTGATGAAGGAAGTGATGATGAATAGGAAGAATCAACATTATAAGAATGGACCTATGAGAGATTATTTCATATCGGTACAAAGTATCTCAAATATCAAGGAGAAAGATATGTACCTAATTTTATAACACATAAAGAGACTCATGTTCCTTTATTGCCAAGAGCTTCTATCCAAGAAGTAGAGGAAACAACATAAGACTCTCTAGAAGTCCCATTGATAGAGGAAACTCCTAAAGAAATACCCCAACAACAAGATTTACATGCTAACTGAGGGTAGTTGGTCACAATTTCACATGTCCTAGATTTGCCTCTCTTTGATCTACAAGTGGCTAATAGGGTAAATTGGGTAACTATAGGGTACATCAAGTACTGATATTGGAAAGAGGAGACAGTTCTAACACTGCTGTTGTTCTAGAATCAGATGAGATACCACTACCTAGGATTGTTTATGAGGAAACTAGTATTTTACTAGGTCTAGAGGACATTCTAAGACTACAAGATATGAGTTCCATTTTGATTAGAGAAGAAGAAAAATCCTCAACTGATGAGTCACTAGAGTTAGGTCCACATACTATTAGCAATGACCCTATTAATGATGATTTAACTCTTGATGATCTAAATGTTGTAGAAGTTGACTTAGCAGAACATGTCTTGTCAGTTAATAGTTTTGACGCTGATGCAATGATGTCCTTACCAAACTTTGAATCATTATCCTTGATAAACACTGACCTAATTGATTGGACTAATTCAGATCCTACTCCTATCATGAACTTACCTAATGACTACACTTTGGCCTGTTATCTAAATGCTTGTGAACCTTACCCTTCTTCCACCAATGCAAGGAACGTGAACATATCAGAGGAGGATATCAAGTTTCTTAGTCACAAATTGAAAAATTAAAAAGAAACAAAGAACTGATGGTGGAAACCACGTTATGGCAGTATCAAATTATAAAAAAGTAAAAATAAAACATGTATCTGATGGTGAAAATCTCCCATAGGCACTAAAAGATGAGATTCTTAATATCCTCCCTGAGAACTTTCAAGAAATATCTTCAGTTCTAATAGAACCAAAGCAACCGGTTAACTTGGGAACAATAGAAGTTCCTCAATTTGTTCACTTATCACATTCCTTATCAGAAGAGGAGAAGATACAATTCACTGAGTTCCTGAAATTGAAAAAGATTAATTTTGCATGGTCTTATACTGATATGCCTGGACTCGATCCTCTATTAATAATGCATCATTTATCTATATCTCCTGGGATCAAACCCATGAAACATAAATTAAGAAAGATGCATCCCTATGTTACATTATTGGTGAAAGCAGAGCTAGAAAAATTATTGAAAGCTGGATTCATAATAGTCATCGCTTACGTAGGATGGATTTCTAACATGGTACTAGTATCTAAAAAAGATAAATTTATCAAGATTTGCACAGACTTTAGAGACTTAAAAAATACATGTCCTAAAGATGATTTTCCACTGTCGAACATTGATATGATTATTAATCTTACAACAGACTATCAAATGTACTCACTCATGGATGGTTTCTCAGGCTACAACCAGATTAAGATTGCTCCTAAAGACCAAGAAAAGATAACATTCACATGCACATGGGGAACTTTTTGCTAGAACATTATGCCATTTGGATTAAAGAATGACGGCGCTACATACCAAAGATCTATGAAAATCATATTCCATGATATGATACATCAAAACATGGAGGACTACATGGAAAATACATTAGCCAAGTCAAAAACAAGAACTACTCATATTGAAGACTTGCGAAAGATATTAGATCACTTGGAGCAATTTCAACTCAGGCTTAATCCAAAGAAATGTGCCTTTGGAGTCCAATCAAGGAAGTTACTAGGGTTTATTGTATCAGAAAAAGGAATTGAGGTGGACCCTAAAAAAGTTAAAGCTATACTAGAAATGTCACCTCCACACAATATTAGTTAAATGAGGATGCCACAATGAAGACTCAAGTCAATCAGGATATTTATGTCACAACTTGCAGAAAGAGCACAACCTTTTACTAAACTGCTACATAAAGGTGTTACCTTCAAATGGGATGAACATTGTGAAAACAACTTCAAATAATTAAAGGATTAATTAGATACTCCTCCTATTCTCATGGCACCCATTCATGGAAAGCCATTACTCCTATATATCTTAGCTATGGCTACATCGCTGGGAGTATTGCTGGCTCAAGAAGAAGAAAATAAAAAGGAAAGAGCAATCTACTACTACAAGACACTGGTGTCTTATGAACTCAATTACAGTATAATTGAAAAAGCTTTCTTAGTAGTTGTCTTTGCATCACAGAAATTGAGACATTATATGCTGTCACATACAGTCAAGCTTATTGCAAAGATAGATCCTCTTAAATACCTCTTAAGCAAGACAACATTAATAGGAAGGATAACAAAGTGGGTCCTGATTCTAAGCAAATTTGATATTGAGTATGTGGATAGAAGGGATATTAAAGGAAAATTCCTCATAGGTCAATTAGCTGATTCACCCTTGCAAGATGAAGCACCTTTGATAATTGAATTTCCTGATGAAACAATTATGCATTTAACTAAACATTCTTGGAAGATGTACTTTGATGGTTCTTTCACACAACAAGGTTCTAGAGCAGGGGTTCTCTTTATAACTCCTCAAGGCTACAAGATACCCAAGGCATACAAATTGATGTTTCCATGCACCAATAACATTTTTGAATATGAAGCATTAGTGAATGGTCTTAAGTTGGCTATGGAATGGAAGATTATAGAGTTACATGTGTATGGTGACTCCCAGATTATTAGTAACCAAGTAAATGGAGACTATCAGAATAAATATGAGAAGTTGATGCCTTACAAACAACTGGTTGAAGACTTGAAAAAGTACTTTGTCTTTGTTATATTCCACCAAATACCAAAGATAGAAAACAAAGCTGCAGATGCTATGGCTACACTAGCATCCATATTGTTACAACTAGAAGAACATTAGCCCGCTATGCCTTCTTGGTGGAAGAATTATCCTATCCAACTTTTGATACACCTAAGTACCAAGTAATTTGTGCATTAAATTCCCAAGACTAATCCTGATACTCCAAACTCATTACCTATCTTACTAACCAAACTCTACCCAATGGCCTATCAAGGAATGAAAAAATGAGCCTTAATTAGGAAAACATCATGTTATGTCCTTATTACTAATAACTTATATAGATGATGTCTCAAAGGTACACTTTTTAGGTGTTTAGAACAAGAAGAGTCAGATTGTGCATTAAAAGAGGTTCATGAAGATGTATGTGGATTGCACTCAAATGGATTTTCACTAGCTAAAAAATTCTAAGATTTGGCTATTTCTGGCCCACGATGGAAAAAGATGTTCTATTTTTAAAAAACATGTCACAAATTCCAAACACATGGAAATCTCATCTATGCTCCTACTAGAGAACTCATACCATTTATAACACATTGGCCATTTCAGCAATGGAATTTTGATTTGGTTGGACAAATATATCCTAATTATTCAAGTGGACACAAGTATATCATTACGACCACTAAGTATTTCACTAAGTGGGTCAAAGCTGTGCCATTGATCAAAGCCACTGGAAAATAGGTGGCTATGTTTATCTTAAACTACATTATTTGTAGGTATGGGATACCCTCTTCTATTGTAACAGACAACTGGGGTCAATTTAAAAACCAAGACATCGAAGACCTTTGCACACAGTTTCACATCACTCAAAATTGTTCTTCAATCTATTATCCTAAAGATAATGGACAAGCTGAGGCATCTAACAAGAACATTCTTAAAATCTTACATAGAATTGTGAGTAAGTTTGGCAGAGACTGACATTTGCAACTAAATCTGGCACTTTGGGCCTATAGAACAAGTATCAGAACACCAACTGGAGCCACACCATTTGCTCTAGTCTATGGCGTAGAAGTAGTGCTTCCTATTGAGGTATAAATTCCATCTTTGCAGTTATCTTTCCAAGGTCTTTTTACTGATGAACAATACTACACTAATAGGGTGAATGTACTAGAATTACTTGATGAGCACAAACAACAAGTGTTTGATCATCTAAAAGTGTACCAAAAATTTATGTCAAAAGGGTAAAATAAAAAGGTTAAACCCTGAAAATTTCAAGTGGGGGATCTCGTTCTAAAAGAGAATCCTAAGAACCAACCAAACAGATAACAAAAAGGAAAGTTTGAACCCAACTGGCTGGGGCCTCATGCCATTACTGCAACTTTTGGGATTGGAGTGTATCAGTTAGCTACACCTAAGGGAGATTTTCTTCTTGATCCCATTAATACTCTACATTTGAAGCAGTTCTACACTTGACATCTGTCTGACAGAGCCCGTGTGTTAGAAATAACTGAGGAGGGGGGGGGGGTAAATCAGTGGCCTAAAAAATATTCCAATAAATCAACCCAAAAACTTAGTACCAAAATATTAAGCCTCTAGCTATCTTTAGTCCTACAAGATGTATGCCTTCAAATAATCATATCAAATAAATATTGCTTGGAGTTCACTGTTAAACCTTTTTCTTAATGTTTACTGAATAGCAGTCTTTCATTTATTGAAAAATAGTAAATTTCTTAGTGTATACCGATCAATCCAGATTAGTTATGTGTAATGCAAAACACTAAAGTAATGACTCATAAATGAATTGACACATGGATTTTTAACGTGGAAACCCTATTAAGGGAAAAACCACTTGGGACCATTAACCCAAAATTTTCACTCTTCTGAAGTGAGCTCAGTGAAGAGACAACTCTGTTAAAAGTTACAAACACACTGTTAGGTGTGACCTTTTTAGAGTATTTAAATAGAATAGTTTTTCACTTGATATAGGGCATCTCTATGCTACCTTCTATGACCAAACCCAATACAGTTTGTCAAATGGTATTTGGTATCTCATGCTATCTTCATGATCAAAATTTTTGATACTCCTTGAGATGTATCTCAATATAGAAAGGATCTTTAAATCCTGCTGGGTTAAGAGATTTTCTGAATCAATGGTTAAAATGAAAGAGTAAATGATCTATTCACACATACAACTTATACTTGTATATTTTCTAATCTATTGTAAGCTCATTATACCTTTCTGATCATTGTATCTTTTCAATATTTTTTTCTCTTCTTTCTTCTCGGTGATGCTGTGCTTCTCTATTGCTTGGTGTTCACAGAAATCTTTAGCTCTTTCCTCAACTTGATTGATTAGGACTATATGAATTCGTTCTTCATCAGCTTCTCTTCAACATCCTCTTTTTCTATTCACTCCTCTAATTCATAATGAATTAGATTGTATCTTTATAGACATGATATCACCATTTCTCACTTCTTGATTTTTTTGTTCTTGGCGTGATCCGCAATCTTAGCCAATCTTGCTTTAAAGCTTAACTCATGTTTTATCTCGTAGAAATATTCTTTCCAACTAGATAAAATAACTTTAAATCTTTTACTTATCTCTGGCTTTAACCTATTGATAAAATCAATGTTAACAACTAGTTAAGTCTATCTTTAGCTCTGCCAGCTAAGTATTTTGTCATTTTTGAACTTTAATTAATTTCAGTGTTTTAACTCTTTGATAGCTTCGGTCAACACTTCATTTCTCCTTGAGATTCTCCATCGGTGTTGTCTGTCCATCGGGTTTATCTATCTACTGGGGTCATCTTTCTGTTGGTTAACACTATAATTCTGGCCATTGGTAATTCTTGTGATTCTAATCGTCGGTAATGCTTGTCAATTTTCTTTCTCGGGCATCATTGTGACTTTTCTCTCGAGTTTCTTTGTCCACCAGGTTCTACTAGCCATCGATGTTTGTAGTCACTTAGTGAATGCTGGTCTTTTATGCATTATTGAAAGCATAATATTTATCTCTCTGATTCTCTGAAGTCTTTGACACTTTTAATATAACCAACTAGATTATATCAAGTTAACATCAATGAAAATACAACCCATTAACTGAATTAATGTCTTGCATTATCTTTCTGCATTTCAGTGTCACCAACTTAACATCTTCAAACATTCAATTAGTTATATGTCATCAATCTCTCCCTTTGGAATTGATGGAAATACACTACGTTATCACACTATATTATTACTAATACAGTATGAAATATATCAAGTGTATTTAATCCATCTCTCTCAAATCTTTTTTTCTATAACTAATAAAAATGTCTAACTCTCGGTAAGCTCACATAGCTTAGATTTGTTTCTTGCAGAGTGGGTTCTTCAATATTTAATCCCTTTACTGGATATATGTACTAGCTTCTGTCTCTATTTATGATATGTGCTCTGCCTTGACTGTTCCTCTCCTTGAACATCTCTTTTACCTTTGACAAAATATCTTCCTTAGTATGTGCTCTATCATATGTAATCAATCTCTTCCTTTGGATAATGATTAACTCTCCCTTTGAATTCTTAGAAACTTCTCTCCATGGATAATGATATAATCTTTTCTTGATAATGAGATAATCTCTCCCTTTGACAACAATGCCAAAACATTCTTTCATATCATCTTCCATCCCTTTTTATAATATATTCCTTGAATTTCTCTATCCATCAGCAATACAATGACTCTAGTGTTCGGTGCAGATTTGTAGCTTGTTGTGTATAGTTGTATCTCTACAATCCATCTTTCTTGATTGAATCAACATGAATTATCTTCTGATTTGTGTATAGGCTGATGCAATTTCCTAGTCAGCTTACTGATTGATAGACAAGGGTTGGACCCCTAGTATCTTTCTTAGGTAATCAAATGTATCTTTTGGTAATGGATTGGTGAATATGTTAGCTAATTGTTCCTTTGATTGAACATATTCTAGTATCACTTCTTTTTCTTGCACTTTGATAGAAGAGTCCCAAAATTGGATTTCACTCACTCACCTAAGGTCCTAACTTGCCTTAGTCTAACTAGGATCCTAATTCCCTTCTATAATCCACTAAAACCTTGAGTCTTCACACTTCAATTTTATTCTAACTCCACACTAAGAGTTAGTTTCTTTGTGCCCAATCTTGAAAGTCCTCCACCACTGAAAGTATTCTTTACCCCTATGCTTCCTTGGGTGATCCCAAGCTCAATTCTTCCCAAACATCCATACACGTGCTTCAAAGGACATATCCACCTTCAATACTTCCTTTTGACATCTTTTTAATCCCATTTGAATGGGTCTTCTACACCAAAGTGATCGAGTTCCACCTTCACAATGCTTTGGAGCCTATTAGGCCTAGTAGCCCTATTAGCCCTATCCAGAGGTTTTTTCTAGTTTCTTGTCAAAAACTTCCACACAACCCCAAAAAATAACTTAGGAATCAGATACCCTTTTCTAAGACCTTAAATATTTTCAAGGTTTTAGCTCCTCAACCCATTCGTACACTACTGTCCTGAAATGTAGGTCTTTTAGGCCTATTTTCAAGCATTGATAATGACATACAAATTTCTTGCTAAAAATGTATTAAGATGGATTGGATAGGATCTAGGCTCATAGGTAGGGATAAATTAAACCCTAAGGCTCTTGGAACCATACTTTTTTTATTTCCCTCACACACTCCCTTCCAATGGCACTTGATTCTTACTCTGTTATACCCCTAATCGGATAAACATTGTTCACCTAGGGCATAACTCTAAAAATAGTAGCTCGAATATTCAAGACCTCTCCTTGCATATATACATTGTAAATAGGCTCCCATAAAACATTCATCCACCGTTAGGAGATTCCCATGGTTATATTTAATGGGGGAGCCATGGAAACACAAACTACTCTAAACTGAACCAACAAACTCCCTAAATCCTAATCAATTTATTAATGCTACCAAACTAACTCTACAGTTATTCCACACTAAATGAAAAAGTATTGTATCAACATACTAAACAAAAATATAACATTACATTGATTAGTTCAATCCATCCAAATGTTCTGTAACTTAAAATGCTCGAATGTTGCTAACAACACAAAATTGCAGAGGTTCTTACTATTAAAAAACTTGGTTACAGTCACTTCTTCTTTGGGAAATGAGCCACACACATCCTTAAGATGATTCTTCCATGTTTCTAGGCATTGTCCATTAGTTTCCCACTTGTACAATGAGGGGAATCCAAAGTTTTAGAGTTGCATGCAACATTTGCAAAAAGTCGCAAATGTTGTCATGACAACTTTTGAGCAACTTTGAGCATCTTTGCATTTATGCCTCCATACTATCTTTTAGAGCCTCTAAACCATATGGTTAGATGAACCAACCTCATAAAAGCCTAGAAAATAATCTTTCTTACTATGCTAAGGTTTAGGACACATTTAGCCCATATTTCCCATTTAGACCAAAACTAAGCAATAAAGTAACCTAACTATACTAAGTTGGATTAAACACTAACTATCTATCCGCATAGTAATACACCTTGCAAGACCTAATAAGGTTCAAAATAAACACACACACTGACTTGGCTAAGGTTAGTTAGAAGCCAAAACATCTAGGTCTTGGAGGATATCCTAGGTGCTCCTGCACCATCCTCCCTAAGTGAAATGTTTTCAATCCATCCTTGGATTGAGTAAGTCAGGATCAATGCCCAAATTTTTGAATTCTAACTCCTTTATCCATGTTGCATCTGCAGCCAATTTTCCTTGCCACGTCAGTCAAACTCTAAACTAGATAAGGGATTGGTCCCTTGTATAGAACCAAGTCTACAATGTGAAAGATAGGTGATAAGCCAATGTTCTCTAGTAACTCCACCTTGTATGCATTTTCTCCATACTTGGCCAGTATAGTGCAGGGGCCAATTCTTCTCATCTACAACTTGTGTGGGATTCCTTTCTATAGTCTAGCCTTATTGAGGTGTACAATCACTAGATCCCCAACCTTGAATTGAACATCCCTTTTTCCTTCATCAACTTTGCTCTTGATCTTCTCAGTGTTGTTAATCAGTGTCTTCCTGACTGTGTGATGAACTTCTTGCATGACATATGCAAAGTCCTCAACATATCCACTTCCTTTAACTCCATCTTTCAGTTCTCTGAGCTCATAAATGCCTCTAGGGTGTAGGCCATAGACAATTTCAAAATGACTCTTACCAGTAGTTTTGTTCACAGTATCATTGTAAGCATATTCAACTTGGCTTATGAGTTGGTCCCATGTCAGATCATACTCCTTTGTTAAGTGTAACAACCTAAATTTGGTCTGTTCCAACTATGGACCCTATTTTCCCTAAGTGTGATCATACCCTCGATTATGTCCAAACGACCCTGCTACTACTTGGCATAAATATTCGAATCAATTTAATGTCCTAGGTGATTTTTATCACTAAATTATATTAACTATTATAGCCATACAATTCAAATCAATTCAAACCAATTAAATCAAATCAAAATCAAACATGGCTATAGTATTTAATTATAAAGGAGTTAAATAAAACCCTAAATCAATTACCTACTGTGTGTGTGTAAATGGGTACCTGTTGAAAATGACACAAACACTCAATAGGTCATTGCATTAGCTCAAATGGTTAGTCAAAACATGTAAAACCACTAATATCGGCCTATTTCCTTCTAACTAGAAAGAGTGTAATGAATAACATATTTAGCCCTCAGAATATGCTATAAATCAGTGACCAATACTATTCTAGCATGAAGGATTTAAGATGAAAAAAAACTAAAAAGAAGATAAAACAT
>MU226133.1:262899-273354 GCA_018584345.1 Thuja plicata
GGCTTTTATGTTACATGCTACACTCATCCTAGTTAGAAAGCAATAAGTCGATGTTATGGTTTATATGCTCTTTAACCCTTGTTTTTCACTAACATAATGACTTATTGAAGTGTTGTGTTGCAGATAATAGGTGCACAAATATACACACACATTTCTGGCGCCCACCGTGGGGCCCGATTTCCAACTTGGCCTCATTATCTAACAATTTTTCACTAATTTTCATGCCCAAAATTATGTTACAGGCTCATTTTTGACCATTTAGGATCACATCCGGGATACGCCATCGTACCGCAGAAAATGAGGCTCGCATATGAGATTTCCCAGATTATTTTTAGTTCAAGCTCGCATTTGGTAAGCATGGGATCACATCTGGTAAGGAAGATGACATACAGTATGCTACATCGCATTCAGTAAAATTTTAGGCTCGCATCTGGTTAGAAAGTTTGTGCATTTCATTTTCCTAACTCTAACATTTTGACAAGTTGTGTTTTTAGTGTCTTGCAACCTAACAAGTGTTTGCAGGTTGTTCTTGAAAGTTTTTGTGGGAGTTAACATAAATAGATACTAACTTGGTTTTTTAGGTTACCCAACCCCCCATCTTGACTTCTATTTACTTGCTTTCCAAATTAAGATACATATTCCAATCTATCACTAAACTGACTAGAGGATTATGCTCTTTTCCTTTTAAGAAAAATCAGAAACTCATACATCAATTTATGGATTGAATGAAATTTGGAGTTAACTGAATAAGAAAACACATCATTTAATTCAATTTGGACCAGTAAATGAACAACACAAATCACTAAATATTGCGGTTCAATGAACAAATACATCATATAATTTATTTTTCGATTCAAAAATTGGACAATCAAAGCACTAAATATGTGGGATCAAAGAACAAGTTCAATCATTTAAATCAATTTGGATCAGTAATTGGACAAATAACTCACTAATATTTTGTGGCTAAATTGAACAAGGCAACTTTTATTTTCAAGAAAATCCTATTTTTCTTAAATAGGAACAAACTAAATCGAGCTCAACATAGCTTAAAGGAATGAACTTTTCTTTACGTGTTTTGGGAGAAAACAGTTTAGATTAGGAGAGTATGCTCTTCTTCTTTGGAAGAATCAGAAATCTAGACATCCAAAGCTTTCCAATCCTAGTTACATATACTTAAATAGTAGAGGGCCTACTGGTTGAGGAAAAAATCTCCCGAAAATGACCCAAGTGAGGACAGGTTTTACGCCAACCCTTCCAACTCACTATAAATAGTTGCTTCCTCGTAGGCTAAAGCCTCGGAAGATAGAACTGGTTTTGTTCTTGGAATTTTGACATCATTCCTTCAACATATCTAGGTATATGTAGAGTGAAGCCACTTGAATCTTGCTTGCGAGACTACATATATTTAGGTACTCATAGGGATATACACCTCAATTTTGCCTTGTGAAATTTTATGGGGGACAGTTTCAAATGGATTGCCCAATAATCTACAACAACTTCAACTGAAAGAATTCCTGATTCATCCTCGAAAGGGTGATAATCTTTGTGCAAGGAAAAAAGTAATTGCCCCAAAACACTCATCATATTGTGCCCTCACTTGCATTTAGAGTTGGCTAATACAACATAATGACTGGAGCCATTGTGTTCTTGGTGATGGCTGTATTTTGATTAGCATTTGAGTGTGTACCTAAGTCAATGAGAAAATATTTTCATCCTCCACCTAGAGAATAGGAAAAGATTAGTGTCTGTTTCACCTCCATAACAATGCAAAATTGTTTGACGTGTTCAAAAGATCGTTAAAAAGATAAACTCCTCAAAACAATCAACAAGTTTCAAACCCTGGAGTACAAGTGTTTTTCACACATTATGACACCTCCTCACACAATCTGGAAACAAACAACTTTACGCACTTCAAAAATAAACTTTTTAGAACTAACCAAAACTGACAAAGACATCATAAGATCACATCCTATATTTCCCAAGTCGCATGTAGTATTTAGGATCACATTTGGTATTCTGGATCACATTTAGTCAGCACACAGTTGCATCTAGATTCTAGGATCGCATCTGGTACCATCAAAGGCTTGCATCTAGGAGCTCGCATTCAGGATAGTGGGTACTTGTAGAAGTTTTTCTTAGAAAGTCTCAGTTGATTAGGATACTCTTTTATCTTTTTAGCTGGTTCTTGTTGTCTCTTCTAGTCTCCCTGTTGTAATTTCAAAACACTTTTGAAACATCTACCTTGTATGCCTAGTCAGTCTTTCATGATCAGTTCAATACGTGTGGTCTACCCACTTTCTACCAACAACTTGGTTCCCAACTCACTATCAGGGAATTCTAACCCTCTAACACTAGAATCATTTACAGCCAACAAAAAACAGTTACTTTTACCTAGACACGCCCACTTGAACAATCTAAAACTCTCACTTGCACTGTTGAGAAATGTTAACAAAGTTGAGGAACAACTTCATGGTTAACACAAGACACAACAAGTACACATCTAAAGGATTGAAACTACCTCCTAAAACACCACACTTTCAAGGAGAAGCTTCTCATAGTTGCCTTCTCGATCTATATTCTCCTCAAATGGATAGTGATACTCATAGATGGAGTGAGGCCTTTGAGGACTATAACAATGGAAAACACCAAAAAACCGAAGATACCGATGAAGAAGAAGAACTGAATTTCGAACATCCTTTATTTGAATCCAATAGTGAGGACAAAATCTCTAAAGAAGAATATGAAAAACTCAAAAAAAGTAAGAGGTTTCACTAGATAATGGAAAGAATGATTGATGAGGATAAAGAAAAGTACTTCCTTCATCTAGTGTCCATAGGTGTTAAATTACCCAAGGACTATGATGTAGAAAAACTCAAAGAAAAGGAGGTACCAAATCCTATATCTATTCTCACCAAACAACTCAATTTGATGCAAACAGAGCTCACAAACCTCAAACAAGAGAAAGAGAAAACCAAAACACAATACTCTTTGGACACTATTTGTCCATTTCCTTTTGACAAGAGTATAACTATGGTCCCGTTTCCCCCAACATGGCAAGGCCAAAGTATGAAAAATACACGGGAGAAACTGACCCAAACGACCATGTAAGGGAATTCTTGCTCTAAGCATAGAATACATGCACAAACCTACATATCTCATGCGACTATTTCCAGGAAGTCTAGGAGGTACTGCCATGGAATGGTTCTCAAAACTAAACCCCAAGGTCAAAACATTCAAGGAGTTGATCCAACGATTCATTCAACATTACTCCTACAACATCCAACATGATATAACTATGATGGACCTATGTAACACCAAACAGAGAACTGGAGAATCATTTACACACTTCCTACAAAGATGGAGGAAGATTTTTGCATGATATTCAGGGGCCATTCCTGAAACAGAGAAGATGGAGATCTTCATTAATAATCTAGTGCCTGAATTGAACTATGCTCTACAAATGCAAGACTCTCCTAGTTTCGACAGGATGATTTAAAATGCCCTCCATATTGAGGAAGTTATGATCAAAAGGGGAGAGATCACCCTTCAAAATGAAAACAAGACCAACAGCTCCAACTCCAAGCCTAAATGGTGGAAACAAAACAAGAATGTTGTTAATGACGGAGTGGTTGATGCCTCTAGCATTAATCCTAAACCTAAGGTATTTAATCTAACTAATGGCATGCAAGAAAACAAGGATGCTAAGGTAACACCTCCCATACCCAAAGCAAACAATGATAATAACAAGGGACAAACATGGACTTCAAAACCCCAAAGAACATTCACTCCTTTGGGAGAGCCTCTTGAGACTGTTCTAAAAACACTGTTGGATAACAAAGTTCTTACAATTCCTGATTCTAGACCATGGAAACCAATGGTCAAACCCAGGTGGTGGGATGATAATTCCTATTATGTCTTCCACAAAAACAAGGGACACAAGACTAATAATTTCCTCAAACTCAATCATGTCATCCAAGATCTCATTGAAGGAGGTAAGATCAAAGTAGATGGACATACTACCAATGAGGATCGTACAATATTCAAAAAACCCTTTCCTAATTACAATCAAGGAGAGACATCTAAAGGGAAGATTAATGAGGTAAACTTCACCTATTCCAAAAATGACAATGTGATTAATATGCTTGACATCAAAACTAAATCCGTCAATGTGGTCACAATCAAAGGTGTCTCATTCCACTCAAATTCAATAACATGGAGCCAAGCACAGGTTACAATCAAAGGACCTCCAAAACTGACATCAACGTCAACATCCAAGGTTCCTATTGTAACTATTCCTAAACCAGCAACAAAACACATGGTCACTATTCCTAGAGAAAAGTATGACTTGGTAGACCAATTGCAACGAACCTTTGCCAAAATATCCATTTTCAAGTTGCTCAAGATATCCACGGTACATAGGGAGATCCTAGAACAAGCCCTACACACTGCTAATGTTCCAAAAGATATTGATATAGACAAGTTTCAAGTGATGTTCAATCACATCTCAGCGCCACACTACCTCTCCTTTTCTGAAGAGGATGACAAGTCATTGACGCATCCACATAATCAACCCCTCCATATTGAATTCCTTATTCATAAATCCCATGTTAGACGCATGTTGATAGATGGAGGTGCAAGATTGAATATCTGTACACTTGATCTAATCAAGAGACTGGGTCTCTCTGAACAAATAATTGACTCTAGAAGCAAGATAACCATCAAAGCTTATGATGAGGAAGAAAGGTCCTCTAGAGGTCTTATTGTTCTACCTATCAGAGTCAGACCAATTGAGAGGAACGTCAGATGTCAAGTTCTAGATTTATCACTGGCCTACAATATCCTACTAGGGAGACCATGGATTCATGAAATGCAAGTTGCACCGTCCACTTACCACCAATGCATAAAATTCCCACATAATGGGGTGGAAGTGACAATTCCTATAGATGCTAACTACACTTGTAACAATATCAAAGCAGGTAGCATGATCCCACACAAAAAAGAAGCTATGGATGAAATTTCTCCTAAAACTACCAAGGACATGGTTATGAAGAGTTTTAGCAAAACCTTGAAACTTGAAGAAATAGGTATGGGAGAGTACAAGCTAGACTTGACTCCTTCATTAACAGAACTTCCAGTGTCACCAAGATCCTATGAAAAACCTTCATCGATATTAAAACTTATAGCATCCAAAGAGCTAGAAGTACATAAAGCAACTGACATGGTAAAGGCATCCACATCTTCTTCAGATAACATAGAAGAACAGGCAGTCTTGGACTGGATTTACAAGGGAGAACCAGTGAAATCTAAGGTCAAACATGTGAAGATATCCCCAGAACAGTATGGAAAGGGATATGATTTCCTCACACAAGTGGGTTACAAAGGAAAGGGACCTCTAAATGACATAGGACATGGGCTTATTGAACCTATACCCATGGAGTTCCAGAATACCAGAGATAAAATAGGACTGGGTTTCAAAACTAAAACTGATAAACCCACTTCAAAAGAAAGTCCATGCTCAGATAAAGGGAGTGATGAAATAGATGAACTAGAGCAGTGGTCCTATGAAATATTGTTGCATGTTGGCACACATGACCCCAACTACCAAGGAGAATGCTACGTACCCAGCTTTGAGGTACCACAAGATCTTCATACCCCTTTACTAGCACAACCTCCCATTCAAGAGGTAGGAGACACCATAGGCACAATTACTCAAGAGATACCTTGGCCACATAATTTACATCCTAACTAGGGGAAATTGGTCACAATTTCACATGTCCTTGATCTACCCCACTTTGACCTACAAGCAGCTAACTGGGTACATCAAATAACCATTGCTGAATACTTAAATAGATCTGATGATGATGTAACAGACTCTTATGACTATGAATGGGATTGATAATCTATTGCCTCTAAAGATATTGGAATAGATACAATTCACATGTTTGTAGCTCCCTCAGCTCCCAGTAAATGATCTTACACTCCTCTCAATGATACTGATCCTCCAGAAGCAAAAGAAGAGTTCATTCCCTTGATCATTGATGGGGACACTGGTGAATACATAAGTCTAGAAGAATTTCATAGGCTACAAGCAAGAAGTCTCCTTTTACAGAGAGATGATGATGAGATTTCTACTGACAAGCGCTAGATTTTGGTGTGCATATGACTAACAATGACCCTTTTAATGATGATCTCTCTTATTGATCTAAATATTGAAGAAATTAACTTAACAGATTGTGTCATGTCAGTTAATGGTCTTGATGCCAACATGATGTTGTCCTTCCCAGAATCTGAATCCCTAACATTGGTACTTCTAGAACTAATTGATTGGACTTAAACAGATCCTATTCCTATCCTCAACTTTCCCAATGACCACACCCTGGCTTGTTATCTCAATGCTTTTGAACCTTACCCTTCTTCCACCAATGCAAGGAGTGAGAACATGTCACAAGAGGATATCAGGTTTCTTAGTCAAAACCTGAAAAAGAAAAAGAAAAAGTGGACTAATGGTGAAAACCACTCTGTGGCAGTATCAGATCCCAAAATAGTAAAGAAAAAAGATGTATCCAATGGTGAAAACCTCTCCGAGGTGCCAAAGGATGAGAATCTTGATATCCTTCCTGAACACTTTTAGGAAAGATCTTCGGTATTGATTGAACCAACACAACCAGTAAACTTGGGCACTGTTGAAAATCCTCAAATAGTTCATCTGGCACAATCTTTATCAGAAGAAGAGAAGGTACAATTCACAGAGTTCCTAAAAGAGAAGAAGATTAACTTTGCACGGTCTTATATTGATATGCCAGGGCTAGATCCTAATATCATCATGCACCACTTATCTATAGCTCCTGGGATCAAGCCCGTGAAACAAAAGGCACATAGGATGTTTATTTGAGGATGTTATCTGCATAGTTATCTGAGGATGTAATCATTTTCTTTGAGGATGATTACTCTGAGGATAAGTTTAACAATCCAAACCATTATCTTGATGGTGAAAAACAACAACATGATAATAAATTTCATCCTTCTTTCCTTTTATAATTCTTATGAATCTAGGAGGAATAACCTATTTGATTTTCTCTGTAAGAAATCAACAAACTCAAATTGTAAATTGTGTGAGTACAATTGATTTTAACTATATGTTCTTTGTGTAAATGTAATTAATTTTGAATATTTTTAAATATTTAGATGATGATGGATCACCAAACAAGTTCTAGACCAGTGCCTATCCTTGGGCTATATAGTCAAAATATATAAATCCACAGAGATAAACAAATAAGAATACTATAGGATTCCTTAAAACCTACATACAAATCAGGTAAAGTGCCTTACAAATTACCCTGTCACTCCTACAATGTTATATCAAACCTCAATTACTGTTGTACTCTCTGAAACTACTCACAAGGTTTAATTCTCCCCTTAGAAGAAACTTGCAAATAATTAGATAACTACCTTATAGCCAATATGCTTAACATGCCTTAAAAATTAAACATAAAAGAGTACACACAATAAGTAAAGAGACAATAACAATATAGAATAAAGTTTTACTGTATCTTATTCACAAATTTCTGCTTCAGTACATATCAAGGCCAAGAGCTTAAAGAACATAGACTGAAATATAGAAGTCTGGCTTGCCAATATATTTCATCTCTTCAAAATATTACAATTTGATCTATTTATAGGACTTAAACCATCTTGGAATCCTTAAGGAAAGGATGCAACAAGCTTCAAATGGTTTAAGAAACCTAACCCTAAAAAGCATAGAAAAGACAAAAAACAAGAACTTTCAAGCGGTGGGAAGACAAGAATAAAGGATGAAATCTGATCTTCTTTTGTCTTCATATGAATTTTGGCGCCTTTGTCTGATTGTGTTCAGGGTAGTATCTAATATTTGTATTGAGACCATGTGACTGCCATTTTAGGCTAACCTACACTTTTCCTTTGTGGTTACTAACCTCCCTATGCTCAATGATCAGGTGCCAAGTGTTCCTTTCTATTCTTCATCTAGGACATCTTCTATTTTAGCAGCCTTCTTTTTCTTTGGTTTTGTCTTCAAATCCCATGCTGTCACATCCTCCTCTATAGGCCAATCAAAGTTCTGGATATTCTACAGTTGTGCTTTCTGTCTTTCCCATCTAACATCAGTTATGCCTTTGACATCTACTAAGAATTTATTGATGTCAGTCTTCTTTAAAATCCTCATCCAAAATCTTATTGAAACCTTCCATATCAAGATCAAAATCTATGGTAACTGCCTCTTTAATAGGCAGTCTGCTATCAAATTTACTTTTCCAGGCCTCCAAGGCCTTAATATGATCATCTTCTCCCTTAAGTGGAGGAATAAATCTATTGAATCTTAGTCCAAATAGGCTCATCTTTGCCTCTATCTGATTTAATTTACCTTTGAAGAAAGGTAAAGTCACATTTATTTTCTTAATTTCATCCTCTACTTTTGTCACAATCTCTGGTAGATCTGGCCCATGTGGCTGTAAAGAAGCCAACCTCTCAAATAGTTGTATCTTGGAAGACCATGTTACAAAATAAGGGCTTAAAGTAGAGATATACCCTGTCACTTCAGCATGCAAAATGGGTAACTTATTATAATCATTTAGGATTATATCTAATTTATCTTTTAGGATATCAATCCTATGCTAAAGTATATTCATCAATGCATTTGTAGCAATCTTATTATCACTTTTAGCCATATCCTCTATTTTTGCTTCTTCCTCTGTTTCAACCTTTTCTTCTATATGTGGAGGCTGATTTGAGGGTACATATACAACTTCTGGCTTTTCTAGCAATTGTTTGGTGAGTTCAACAATTACCCTATCTTGTTCATGAATTTTGATGTGGCATAATTCTCTATCCTTAGCCAGGGCACTAGCCTCCTCTATCAGGATACCACATTTCTCAGAAAATTGCTTTGTCTTATCTTCATTCAAGTGTGCCTAGTGTGTCATTATTTGGGAAATCTCCAAATCACCTATGTTTTGAACTGTCTATACCATTTGGTTCCCCACCATGCTCTCTTGAATATTCAACAATTAAGGCTTATGGTCTTTAGGACATAGACTCCACATGGAAAATGCTTGGGAATTTGGACTATATATGAATCCCTTGATTATATCACCAATTTGGATCTCAGTTGTCATTTTTAGGTCTGATTGCTTTCTTATTTGGTCTATTATAAATGCTGAGGCTAAATCCTAGCCTTCAGAAAGCAACATGCCACTTTCCAATACTAATTTTTTGGCTTCTTCAGGAGTAATGTCCTCAGTTTCAGGATCATATGTTTGTAGAGCTAAGAGAGCCTCATTTGTCACTGCTTCTTCACCAGCTATTCTCAACTGCTCAGATACTTTCCTCAATTTATTCCACCTAAGAAAATATTTAAATTCATCAGTCTTTATGAAGTTATCATCACTTAAAAACTATTGTTGGTGGAGAAATCTTTCATCAATACATGTTTTCAAAGGCAATTCAATGTCTTCTTCTACCTCTTGCTGCAATTTCTTCACTTTCCTGATTTCCTTTCTCAAATTATAATCATATACTTTGTTACCAGGAACAAGAGCACTTACTCTATCCCTTTTTCTCTCCTTTCTCATGTAATTCTTAGCATGAGATGTCTGACCAAGATCAACAATTTGCCTCTTGAAAGCAGGCTCATCTATATCATCAGGCTAAGAAACTTCAGTCAAGTCTATAATATGTCCCTCTTCTCCTTGTGCCTAAACTACTTCTACAACATTTTGTTGTGGTTGATCCATATGAGGTGGACTAACATATTCTTCTTCACTCTCATCTTCATATTCAGACTCTGAATATTCAGGTTCTTGTCCTTCCTTTTTTACATCTAGGAATCTTTCCAACTATTCATAGAGGGTGTAAAAGTTGTCCAGCATAGCTTTGATTTTATCAAAATAGGGAAAATTAGGGTAAAATCCTCCAAATGCTACTCCTTTTCTTTTTATCTATCTTTCTGAATTCAACAACTCTTGGATTTTATCTCTTCTTATCCTCACTTCTCCTTCATCAATTATATTCCTAGTTGCATCCTCCTCCACACAATCACCATGAACATATGTATTTGGTATGGTAGGAGTTAGGAGTTTCTTAGCTCCTATAATGAATCCCTCTAGATTGATATATCTATATAGTGCTGCTCCCATCTTACAACTTTCCAACCATTTAATTACTAAATCAATGACACTTTTGCCAATTGTAAATTGATAGATCTTGAACTGCCTAGGGGTTAATGTCCCCTTCGTATGTGGTGAAAAGTGTTCATTATCAGTTAACAAAAGCTGCCAAATAAATTCCATTGCAGCAACTCTTGATGGTACATGATATGGTAGGACATGGGGAGGATGTGAGCATCCATACACTCTAATCATAGTGAAATTCTCCTCTAAATAGAAGTCTCCCCAATTGTGGTCACCTTCCCACTTGTCAACA
>MU226133.1:300010-317741 GCA_018584345.1 Thuja plicata
TATAAAGGTGAACAAACCCTAAACCCTAAAAGCTAGGATGCGCAATATAATTAATATAAAGTATTAATTATATGCACCTAAGTGAAAGCATAAGCCGAAAAAGAGTAAACTGATTACTCTAACAAAACTAACTATTGGTACACCTTCATTATGTCATAAGCACCAACAATAACCCTTTGGTTTAGTCCTCCAACTACCGTACAATACCTATCTAGGACTATCCTAGAATTCCTTATAGCCCTGTCCAAGTGATTTTTCAAACTTAACTTTTCCTCTTGATCATTAATTAGAAAAATAATGATATATATATAGATACCCTTTTTGAAGTTATGTTGAACCCCAAATCCTTAGGTTCCAACTCCACTCCAGCAACACCTAACAATCACTAAGTTCACAGACCTAATTGGCCTAATTAGGCTTGGCTATCAAAGCAAGTGTTAGAAATTGGGTGTATGAGATTGAAAAAGTGCTTCAAATATCTTCAACCAACTCCCTCAAACTGAAATCTACTCCTAGTTCACTCAATAAAACTCTCTAACAAACATAACACTTCCTTCTCCTTCATTCTAGGTTGAATACATTGAGATATTCAGCCTAGGGCTTGGTGCATGAGGGACTTACCATTCGAGCCATCTCCTAAGATTTTAGAATAATTTAATATTCCCTCCTAACTTTTATTTTCTAGGATCTTAGAGAAATCCCCCAGATAGAATGTAAGTTAGGGCTCCATTTGCAAACTGTGCTTCAAATAGGCTCTTTCCTAGACTACTTGTTGGAAAACTCAAACAAAACTTATCAAATCAAAACCAAATGAATTAAAATAAATTTTAGAGTGACATTAACAAAAATTAAAATAAATACATCAAATTAGTTTCCCAATCTCACACCAGACACGGTCATACAACTTAGAAATGCTTAGAAAACTGCTTCATAATCCATTCCCCATGCATCAAAGTTACATTCCCAAACTTCTAACCATGTAGGTTTGAAGTAAGCACTTAAGAAAACTTCAAATGTGAATTTGGATCTATCAAAAACACCCTATGACTTTTGGGCTTCCATCTTGCAACTCTCGAGCAAATTTTGAAAGTTGCATGAGCAACTTTTTGACAACTTTTGTAACATTTGGCAAAACTTGTCTTTTTGCACTCGAAGACTTTTGGATTGAATCCAAACCTATAAAATTGACATAACATGGATCCAATGAATGGAGGCCTCTAGGTCAGATTACATCCCCTTGGAGATGGAAGATAGTGATGGTCTACATTCTAATGATGAAGAAGAGTATGAAATGAATAAGTATACTCTGGGTTCTTCTTCTAAAAAGTGAAGAGTTAGTCTTAAAAGCACAAAAAAAGAGAAACCAGTTACCCCTAAAAAAAGAGAACCATGATTATCTCTTCTAAGGAATACATTGAAGATGATATGGAAACAGAGGATGAGGAGGGTATTACCAGCAGCAAAGGCACAAAGAGGAAATAGTCTACCATGGGTAAAAACAAAAAGGATAGGAAGCGGGTTTTGAGAGAGGACCGAAATGCCCCTGAGGTCAAATCCCATAGTGTTTCCCCTATTTTGGGTCACAATCTAAAGAGGAATCTCCAGGATGACTACCAAGACACTAATCAAACTCCCCATTCCCCTCAGATCTCTAAACCTCATGATACAGAGAATGTTGATAGGAGGGATAATGATTTCTGTTGTTACATGGCTAATCAAGGGAAGATTATTGGGTGGAAATATTTTAATGTTAAAATTTAAAAGATGGGGATTACAAGAGAAATCATAAACCCTAAGGTTATTGAGAGGGGTGGAGGCCAAATCAAGCTGGATGAGCTCATCGGCCCTTCTTTAGTGGTGCTTAGTGATAATGCCAGGGAGTTTGAGATGGACCTTCTTAATAAATCCCGTAATAGCATGGTTGATAATTAAAGAACCATCAAATGGTTATTCTATGAGGTGGAGGACCTCAAAAAAAGGGCTAATAGTAAGGAAAAGGATAATAAGGAGAAGACTACAGAGGATCAGGAGAACATGACCAGGGTCGAAGCCACCCTTAAGAATATCATGGAGCAGAGTTATAATATCATTAAGGCCTATAAAGGGCACACTAACACTATCATTGAGGAGTTGGAGGCTAAATTATATGGGCTGGAGACAGACAATATGGAGGTGGAGACCGATAGAACACTAAACAGGGCCCCGATCAGAGAACCAGAGCTATAACCAAGAAGATAAAGGACAAGGACATGGCGCTGGATTTCCAAAAGATCAAGGAGTCGGTGGCCAACATGGAAATGCTCGAAGCCAGAGTGACTACTATGATGGTGGACATGTCATGACGGTCCTTGGTTTTTTTCTGCTGACCCTTTTTTTTATGCTTTCATAGAAGCTGTTAGTTTTTGCTCTGGCCTTTTCCTGGTCTGCTCTATCTTTTTTTTTTATGCTTCACTTTTAACTGGGCTTCATTTTTACTTATTTCTTGTTTCAAGTTTCAAGAACCCTGTAAAACCTATTTTACTTAATCAAAAACATGGATCCAATGAATTTAACCCTAAGGACTCTAAAAACATAAAAAAATGCTTAGAACAACAAAGCCTAACTATGTGATCCAAATGGACTAAGGCATCTCTAAGCTCATAAGATTTACTAAGAGATCCTTGACCACACACTCATGGATCCAAAACTAAAATAGGATTATCTTCTAAGATCAATCCCTTTATTAAAAATATAAAACTTGCAGGATGACAGTCAATCAGTGATAGTCACGGGTGCATTGCACTAGATCCTAACAAGATTCCCACAAATTCAAGTTGATTTCTTTTTGTTTAGGGGAGAATGGTGTAAGAGCACCTAGGGTTAAAAGCCCTTTTTTTTTTTTTGTGATCTCTCCTAGTTACTTAGTTAGTTTAGGGAAGTTTAGGATGATTTTGAAGTGGTTTAGGGTTTGTAAAGTTTGTCTTGGAAAAGTTTTTGTTCATCCACTCTTTGTAATGTCCTAAAGGACAAATTGGGTCAAAATGTGGAATAGAAAATCTAGATTCTTAGGAGAGTGTTTTGAAGTTTTTTTTGTGTCTTAGAATTTTATTTTAGATTCTTGTAAATTCATCCTTGGGAGTGAAACATGGAAAAGTCAAAATTGCAAAAAAATGAATAGTTGCTCAAAGCAACATTTGCAACTTTGGAAAGTTGCTCAACAACTTTGCAAGAAAAGTTTCTTTTGTCCTAAAATTAGTTATTGATCGATTATATTATTTTATTTGGTTAGAGGAATAATATTTAAGAACTCCCATAGAGATATTTCAAGGTTCAATTTCATTTTGATTGAATCTTCATTGATTGTAAAGTTGCAGACTGACACTGTAACAATTTTAGAGCATTTTGAATTGAATAAACTTGAAGATGGATTAGATTGTTTGTCTTTCCATTGTAATTAGTTCATCATGAGTTTCTTATAACTCTTTGTGGATTTATTTTAGTAAATAATCTTCATTTTGTAGTTTCTTTTTAAATTTTCTTAATTTTGGTGTTCATTGGTCCAATTTTGGACTGTACATACAAAATGGCTCCTCGAGGTTATTAGATCCATGGAATGTAAAATGGGCCTAGATGGAATGAAATAGGGGTCACTGCACATATATTTTATTTTGGTTTTAAGAGAATAAGTGATAGGGTTGATTTTTTAGCTCTTTCCCTAGGAGAGCTTGGCTATAGCCCGACTAGGGAAATAGAGAGACAAAAAGCCATAAATTGCAGGGTTGGATTGGTAGAATTAATCTTGTGGTTTGAGAGTGATAAAAGAGATGTGATATGACCCTCTATGCAGTGGTGGTAACTGGTGAGTTTATTTCATCAGGTTGTGAAGGAAAAAACAATGTAAGGATCAATTAGCCCTATTTTTAAGGACAAAATCCCTAATTGTTTTAAGGTGTTGTACAGATTACTTGGAGTAGTCTCACATTGAAAATATTTAATTTTTTGGAAAAGGGTGTCTAGATCCTAATTTATATTTGGGGGTCTTGAGTAAATCTTTTGAGTTAAACTAATTTTTGTGTTTGGTTAGGGATAGAAGGAGCAACCAGGTTTTTTCCTCAAATCTAGGAACTTGATGAAAAAATGAATGAAGGATGGTTCTATTCCTTCAAGATAGTTTTAAAATAACTAAATATGATGGACTTTAACCCTGCAATTCATTGTGTGAATGTTGGCTTAAGTTGGTGGAATCTACCCTTGTACGTTCAGTGTGCATTGAAAGAACTCATTGATAGGAGGTTGTTCTTGGTTGGAAGGGTAGAGATCTTAGTGACCTTACCTTAGGATTAGGGTGTGTGGAATCCCTAATAGGTCTAGGAAAGAGGCCTTGGTTGTGAGTCAAGTTGACTCTAGGTTGAGATGATCACTCCTATCAACAATTGAAAGTGAAAATGTTAGAGTGGATAATTTTTTTAGAAACATGTCAGATCTTGTCAATTTGTATCAGATGAAGAAGAAGAAAGTTAGATTGTGCAAGCACTGAATTTAAATTAGAATCAAAATGGATCAGTACAAAAAAATGAAGAAGATGCAAATTATGAAGAAGTGGAAACAAAAGGGTCTCATACAAAATAAAATCCTAAGACTCCCAGGTATGTAAAGGTTAAATCATTCAGAAAGTCATATTATTGGTGATAGGAATCATGGTGTTCAGACTAGAAGAAGAATTGATAGAAATGAAATTTGTTTGATTTATAAGATTGAGCCTAAATATGTTGATGAAGAATGTAAAGATGAAATTTGGGTGAAATTGATGGAAGAAGAATTGGAACAGATTGAGAAGAATAAAACATGGATTATTGTTCCTAGACCTAAAGACAAAAATGTGATCGATACTAAATGGGTATTCAGGAAAAAATTGAATGAAGATGGTGAAGTGGTTCAGAATAAAGCTAGACTTGTTTGAAAGGGATACTCAAAGATGGAGGGTATTTATTTTGAGGAGACCTTTTCTCCTATTGCTAGAATTGAAGTTGTTAGGATGTTTCTAGCACATGCTACTTACAAAGATTTCAAAGTATATTAGATGTATGTTACGTCTGTATTCTTGAATGGAGAGTTAGAAGAGGAAGTCTACATTGAGAAACCAAATAGCTTTTACTTTGACCGATGAAGATGACATGGTTTGCATATTGAAGATGGCACTTTATGGATTGAAACAAACACCTAGGTCTTGATATGCAAGATTGGATAAGTATTTAATGACACTTGGATTTAGTAAAGGTACTATTTCTAGTAATGTGTACTTCAAAATTGATCATGATAACATTTTGATTGTTAAAGTCTTTATGGATGATATTATCTTTGGTGGAAATGAAAGTTTGAGTAAGTAATTTTTTGATGAGATGCAAAAAGAACTTGAGATGTCTATGATAGGTGAGATGAAATTTTTCCTTGGGCAGTAGATTACACAAACTGATAAAGGTATTTTCATATCTCAGTCTAAGTATGTGAAATAATTTTTGAAGAAATTTGGTATGGATGACTCAAAAATTGTTGGTAATCCTATGATTACTAGTTGTAAATTGACAAATATTGATGATACACCTAATACAAATTAGACAAGATATATATTTATGATCGGTGGCTTACTATAGTTGACACAAACTAGACTAGATATTATGAATTATATATTTATGATCAGTGGCTTACTATAGTTGACACAAACTAGACTAGATATTATGAATTTTGTTTGCATTATTGCTAGATTTCAAGCAGAACCAAAGGAATCACATGTTGTTTCTATTAGGAGGATATTAAGATACTTTAAAGGGACAATTGATTATGTTTTATGGTATGGTAAGGAAGATGATTTAACATTGAGTGTATATACTAATTCAGATTGGGTAGGTAATGTGGATGATAGAAAGAGAACAAGTGGTGGGGCATTCTTTGTGGGTAAGAGATTAGTTTCATGGGGAAGTAAGAAACAAAATTGTATATCCCAATTTACTGCTGAAATTGAAAATGTTTTTGTTGCTATTAATTGTACACAAATGATATGTGTGTGTGGTAAAATGTGAGACTATAATCTGCAACCAAACACTTCAATAAACCATTACATCAAAAGGGGTTAGTAAAACATAAGATCCAAAGCATGGTAAGAACCCTTTAGAAATAGGCTTATTGCTTCCTAGTTGAAGCGAGTGTGATTCTCATGTTTGTCCATCAGATTAGACATAGAGACATTAGTGACTTGACTACCCCAAGATGGAAGATTTAATGCAATATAGAGCAATATGCATAGACTTGCATGCTTTTCTCTTTGAAAGCTTAAAAATGAGAATGCATAGACTATCAAATGAAATGCATAGCGACTATGATAAATGAAACTAGAATGCAAGATTTGAACTAGAAATGGAAAGAACAATGCATCTAAATTAAGCTATGAGATGAGAACTTGAATGCCATTAAGCTAAGAAATGAAGCTAAACAATGCCAAAATGAAAGAAACTAGCATGAGAGTAAATAAAATATGAATGCACTATGAATTCTAAGATGAAAAATAGCAATATAACTCTACTCCAAATCTTCTTGTTATGAATGAGCAAGGGAGCTACCCCTTTTATAAGAGATTCCAAGAAATGAGTGGTTGAGATTAAGAGGCAAAAGAATTTGATCAATGGTGAAGATGCAATTCCTCTCAATCCATGTCAGATGATAAAGCGATTTTGATTGCCCAACTTGTGAGGAGAATAAGACAAAATTGGTATTTTCCTCTCCTTATTTGTTTTATTTGATTTTTTAGTGTACACTCATGTGTGAATGGGTTCACTTTTTGATTTAAAAGGAACTTAGGAATTTTTGATTTTATCCCAATGATTTATGCTTTTTGGGTTTAGGCTTTGATGATTGATGATTTGATTCAACAAGTTAAGATTTAAATTATGTAAGCAAGTTTGATTAAATGCTCAATAATTTTAGAGTCTAGCGATAATGTCTTAGATTTAGGATTTATTAAGACCAAATATTTGAGAAAAGGGGGCTATGGGTTTGTTAGACCATTTTTGGGTGATTACATTTGTCCCTCTTTGACTAATGTGTGATCGATCTGGGAACACATTGGGTCAAAGAACATTTTGAATATTGATTGAGTCTGGGAATAGCTTGATGTGAGGCAATGAAACCATCCCATAGATCAGAAACTAATTCTGAACTTGATTGGACAATGATCAATTGAAGTTTTGAAGATATCAGATCCAGACTTGATTGAGCAAAGACTGATAGAGAGATCTGAATATATTAGCTCCAAACTTGATTGAGTGAAGACTGATAGAGAGATCTAAATATATCAGCTCCAGATTTGATTGAGTGAAGACTAATAGAAGAGTCTGAGCATTCAGTTTGATGTGGAGTGATGAAACTAAATGTCCATCCTCAGCAGATTTCCCGATTTAAGATTAAGTTTGGAATGATGAACCAACCTGATATGGTGTGATGAAAATGATTGGCATTCGATTGATTGATTGGGATAAGTGACTTGATATGGATCCTGATGAAGCCAATTACTAGATTAAGGGGAGTTCTCAGATTGATATGGTGTGATGAATCTAATATGCCCCTAGGGTTTTGAGATTTTATGTATAGTGATGAGTATCACTTGATTAGATCTTGATTTAAGTTAGAGCCTGATGCCCCTGGAGATTGAACTTGTTTCCGTGAATCAAATTGTTGATATAGTGGTACTACCTCCTTGGGAACGAAATCAAAAGGAGGGGAGATACAAGTTCAATAGATCAAAAGAAGCATTGTGATATGATATACAAGCTTGTTTTAAGGTCCTAGTTGACCAAATTTGACAAAGATTGACTTTTTAGAGTTGGAGAGGGAAATGCGCAAGAAATTTGATCAAAAGGAATCTCAAATCAGAATCATGTGAGGAAAGCATTAACAATCAACTGCATTTATGAGACATAGGTTAATTTGCATTTTTTGAGGATCAAAACATTGTCGGATTTTGATTTCAGTCCTGATAATGGATTCAGAGCTGTCCAATTAGCTAGGGGTGCAATTGTCATGTCTATTGGAGCATTTTGAAAATTAGGTCAAAATTGCTATATAAGGCCTGGAGGGGTCATTTTTGAATCATTTTCACTATTCATCTTTAGAGTTTTTGAGAAGCTCCTCTAAGAGAAAATGGTGGTTCCAGTCTCTACTCATTGATTCAAGTGCATGCGGAGGCACGGAAGGCCCAGAGATTACCCAACACTTGTAAGTAGTCGATAAACTTCATCTTTGCATGTGAATTTTGCCTGTTTTGGTCAATTTTTCATCTTTTTGTGCATTTTTTACCATATGCCCACGGTTTGTCATACGGCCTTTCGAAAGAGCTCATACGACAAATGGCTAAAATCTCTTTTGTCATCTAGGCCCATTAGATTTGTCGCACGAGACTTACCCTCTTGTCGCACGACAATATTCAAACTTGCCCCATTTGTCATCTGATAACACTATGTTTGTTGTATGAAACTAATTCGTCATCTGGAGTTCATTCCTATGTCCTATGAACCTTGGGGCCAGTTTTGGTCTTGCTACCTTTTGTTGTATGGGAATAGAGATATTTTCTCCTGTTTTCATAACCTAATTACGTATTCATCTTGCTTAGTACTCTGTTTGCAAGCTTTTCTGATGATGTTATAGTGATTTCACTTTGATTTGATGTCGATATTGATGTCATTTCTATTGCTTGTCTGTATGTAGGTGTATTTTCCTGACATTCAGTTCAGATCTACATATCCATCTACCATGTAGTTAGTTCGCGACCTGTCTGATGATCAGAGAGCAAATGTCTGATCCTGTGGTCTTTCATGGTTGTTATAGATGCCTAATATTTGGGTGAACCATGGGATGTTGACTGTGATAGTGGAGAAATTCCACAGCGAGGACAATAATTTTCACTTGCCAATGGGAGAGATGACCATTACTCTAGAGGACATATATAGGATTTTGCAGATTCCTTTTGCTGGTGCGCATGTGGAGTACGATTCCACACCTTTAGTTGGAGTGCGGGTGTTGGCTCGAGTCTTTCATGATCCTTTGATTATAGATCGATCCATCCCTTGAGATACTTTGCTAGAGAGCTATGGAGAGCAGTGGCCTATGGAGTGCATACTTGCTAGATTCATTGGTGGTTTCCTCATGGCTGATCGATCACATCAGGGATTTTTATGTGGTTGGGCTTAGACGCTAGAGAGCTTGATTACATAGCCTGTGCAACTTGGTTGGGGTCAGTGCCTTCTAGCATAGATGTATCATGAGATGCACAAGGTCACATACAGGGGTATGGGAGGGATGGATGCAGGAGTTGTGGTCTTACAGATATAGGCTTGGGAGCATCTCCCAGTTTGCAGACTAGTCAAGGAAAATACCCGACATGGTGGACAATATTATGTGTATAGATATTTAGGCTTCATTACACAGCCCTTCCTGGGCAAGACAGAGTATTAGAGGTGCTAGCTCAATGACTTGAGCCTGGTTATATGGAGACCTTACTTGTAGGTAGAGGCTTGGGCTGAGTGGAGAGCAGTCCACAGGGAGTTCTTTATTTATCACCCCTTGCTGGGCAAGGCATCCTTGGTGATAGAGAGATTTGCATTGTCTCAGGTATTGTGGTAGTATGGTCATATCTAGAGTATCTCTAGAGAGTATACTGCCTATGCTCGATTCTTGGACGAGGAGCATAGAGGCTGGTCTCGTAAGTAAGATTTCATCTTGTGTATTGCTTTATTCTTTGTGCTTGTTTCTGCATAGGTACCTCAAATTTTTGTAGAACATAAATTGAGAACTTGAAATTCTATTATGCAGGTTGTGCTTGGCATTGTGTACCCAGGAGATTGTCAGGCTTACCCAACCTTCTTGGGATTATCAGGATGGAGTAGCGGATGTAGGAGTTACTTTGGAGTACCAAGACCATTTGTCGAGATATCCTTTCCCTAGGTTTATAGATCCGGCCGAGAGGGTGCCTAGGATAAATGATGATGGCCCAGAGTAGGCACCAGTGGTAGACCCACCGGTCATTCCACAGAGAGTACCTTAGCAAGCACTGCCGAGGACTCCTATTCAGCTAAGAGCAGGAGTGGGTGTTGGTCCTAGCATGAGTAGAGTGTCAAGATGATAGAGAGATCACAGGGAGATGGGTACCCTTGGAGCCATTGGAGGATAGGTGTCGTTCACATAGGCGGTTGATAAGGAGATGCCAAACGTGTAGCCCCACCTAGGGCTAGATGATGTAGTGAGGATAGTTTGACAGTGTCGAGAGGTATGGGAGGTTGTAGAGTAGGAGGGTCCTTAGGGAGAGGAGGCTCAGAGATAGCCACAGACACCTCAAGATGTGATTAGGTCATTGAGGACACGACTGTGAGCTTCTTAGACACAGCTAGTAGTGGCCCAGTCTCAGATTGCAGAGAGAGATCAAGTGGTCAAAGGGCATGAGCGAGTGATTGCGGGTCACAAGGAGAGGATCCAGGCACTATAGAGCCAGGTGACCTTTCAGACCAGTAGAGCGGCATATTATGTTGCAGCATATACAAGAGTGGTTCCAAGGGTGCAGCAGGTGTTATCATACTTAGTATTTGACACGATATGAGGGAGCAGGCCCTCCACCTAGGACAGATGCTCCTCTACGCCCACCGCCTGAGGGTGGCGAGGGAGGAAGTGAGACTTGATTACCCTTCTTCCATCTTATCCCATTCTGATTTTTGAGATCCACTAGATTTTATATGATTCATTTGCACCAAGGGTGCACATTTTTGCTCAATATTTATGAGAGCACATCTTTTTTCATACTGAGACATTTTTTAGATATATATATGATGATCTATTTTGGTTCTTGATATGTTATCTTGTCTTGATCTCTGTTTACATCTTCTGTTTCTATATGATCGTGTTGATGTTATATGTTTTTTGTATCTTAGATCATAGGTAGTAATCATAACTGATGCATGTTTTTCTTGTGTTGACTATACGTTACACTCTTATTCTTGTCATTAACCTTTGTGCGCAAGTGAGTAACCTTAGGGAGATGAAATTCAGTTGATTGTGTCAGTAGAGGATTAGAAGATTTAATTGGTTATAGGGATAGCTCTATGTTTAGATTATTGGATGAAGTATGTTATGATTCTATAATGCAAGCCTAAAAATACAACCTACAACATGAGTCAAGTCACCAATTTCTGTAGTCATAATATTTTCATCATTTGGACATTTGGGACACCAGAGTCAGTACAACACTTACTAGTGCTTTAGGATCTATAAAGATATGAATATGAATCCTCATTAGATAGATGTGAGAAATGAATGTAAGTATCTAGGCACAAGTGCCAAGATGACCTGAACAATGTTTCTAGTTTTGATATAACAACTGTACACCAGTATCAAGGCATTCAGGGCCAAGATATCCATGAGTGCACTGTCATTGAAGCAAGCAGAATAATAGATAAGGAGATAGTACCAACCTCACCTTATGGTGCTAGAGAGTAGGATTGAGGGATGTGTGGCTTATCCACCTAAATGCGGAAGATCTTATCACATACACCCTACTATCTTGACATAAGGTTCATTGGAACTACACCAACAAGTAGCAATCAAAGAAAACATAAGAAATCATTGATAATAGACAGCATACATGATAATTATCAGCAATCATTCAGTTTGTTTAACTTGTTGATGAGGTGAGTGTTAAGGAACACTATTGTGTGTGTTATTGCATTGTGTTATCCAATGTTGTGTTTAGGAACACAGGTTTTGTCCAAAAGGGAGTGTCAAGAAACACTGTTGATTAAAATGTTGAAAAACACTAGCGTGTCAGTGGAAAACTATCTAGAGTAAATACCAAGTATGGGGGGGCTTCAACAGGTTGACTGACAGGACGTTGGAAAAGTAGGAGGCCTATACAAGACCTAAAGAGGGCTTCAATCAGTGAAGCAAGGACTAACATGATATGATAGCTCAGAGAAACACATAGATCATCCCACAGATGAGATGAGCCAAGATATGCGTTGGTAGATGGAGTGCTAAGTTTACAAGTGGCGCATGTTGCCAGGTTTTCACCACATGGCAGAAATTCTATTTTTGCTACCAGGGTGCCTGTTTCCAGGTTTTCATTAAGGTACTTTTTTCTCGATTTTCAATTTTTTTGTATATTTCCAATTTTTTTTTTATTGACTCATCGAGGCGCCTGTTTGCCAGGTTTTCACCAAGACAGTCATTTTTTTAGGACATTTTCCAAATGTTTTTGATCTTTTTAAGCTTTTTCATTATTTTTTGATATTTTTTAGGATCATATGTATGTACATGTTGCTGATCAGCGAGATTGCTTAAGCATAGAATTTCTTTAGGTGGAGCATATTGATAGGATCGGTAAAGGTATCCCCTTCTTGAGTTGATAGCTGATAGGCTCCAGAGCCAAATGCTGCAATGATTACAAAGGGACCCAGCCAATTGGGTTCAAACTTCCCCTTTTATTCATGATGTTGTTGATTTTTAGGATTCTCTTTGAGCACAAGGTCCTTGACCTGAAATTCTCTAGGTCTCACTTTTTTATTGTAGCCTTGAGGCATTCTCTTTTGATAGACCCTCATATGGTCAAATGCTGCCTTTCTACGCTTGTCGAGTAGCTCTAGCTCTTGGATTTTGGAAATCTAGTATTCTTCATTTGTGATGAGTCCATGTAGGTTCACTCAGAGTGAAGGTATTTCTACTTCAATGGGCAATACAGCTTCGGTGCAATATACCAAAGAAAATGGCATTGCCCTTGTAGGTGTTCTAATGCTTGTTCTATAAGCCCATAAGGCTGGATTGAGCTAAAGATGCCAATCCTTTCCATTTTTGCTCACTATTTGGTGTAAGATCTTCAATATGTTCTTATTGGAGGCCTCGCCCTATCCATTTCCTTGAGGATAGTAAGTAGAAGAACAATGTTGGGTAATTTTGAACTTGTCACAAAGTTCATCCATTTCTTTGTTCTTAAATTGTCCCCCATTTTCTATCGCAATGGATGAGGGGATACCGTATCTGCAGATGATGTAGTTGAGAATAAACATGGATACTTGTTTCCCCGTAGCTTTGATCAAAGGGACTACTTCAACCCATTTTGTGAAGTATTCCATGGCTGTTATAATGAATTTGTGTCCACTTGAAGATGATGGATAGATTTACCCGATCAGGTCGAAGGCCCATTGTTGAAACGACCAGTGAGTAATAAAAGGTAATAGCTCATGTGCAGGAGCATGGATCAAATGGTCATGATTTTGGCACTTCTTTCATGTTTTAGTGAACTTTAAGGCATCTTTTTCCATAAAGGGCCAGTAATACCCTGCTCAAAGGAGTTTCTTCGTTAACAAAAGACCATCCGAATGAGACCCACAAACACCTTCATGGACTTCCTCTAGCACGCATTCAAACTCATCATGTTCTAGACACCTAAGGAGAGTACCATCAATACCTCTTCTATACAAGTCATTAGCCATGATTAGGTAACGGGATGCATTCCTTATGAGGTTTCTTTTTTTAGTTCTTGATAAGTTATTTGGCAGAGTTTGGTTTTGGAGGTACGAGTACATATGTGTGTATTGGGAAGAGTCAGTACCTACTAGGGAGCATACGACTTGAGATTCTAGGGAATCATAGGTGGTAAAGAGGAGTTCTTCTACCAGGAAGTCATAGCGAGCATGGTGTTCTTCAAGTTGTAGCATGGAGGCCAAGGTGGTCATAGCATCGGCTGCTTTGTTTGCCTCTATGGGTATTTGTTGGAAATTGACAAATACAAAATATTTCTTGAGAGCATCAACCATCCATTTATATGGTAGTAAATTTTCATCTTTTGCCAGATATTGGTTGTTGACCTGATTGATTACCAGATGTGAGTCACCATTGATATGTAATTCAGTGGTTTTCCATTTGCCACGGCTTTGTATTCTGCAATGTTGTTAGTGCATGGGAACATCATTTTGTAATCCTTTGGTATCTTATGTCCTTGTGGCATGATAAAGAGGGTTCCAGCATGAGCTCCTTGTTGTGTAAAGGATCCATTGAAGAACATCATCCAAGTGTGTTCTATAAGATACAAAATTGCTTCATTAGGAAACTCTATCAGCAGTGGTTGTGTGTCATGTAAAGGAGCATCAGCGAGGTGATCGGTGATAACTTGTCCTTTAATCTCCTTTCTGTCAATGTAATCGATATCAAATTTGCTGAGGACCATAACCCATTTAGCTAACCTTCCTGTGAGAGTTTCCTTGTTCAGTAGGTATTTGAGAGGATCTATTTTGGCAATCAACTTAACAGAGTGTACCAACATATAGTGTCATAGTTTTTGAGAAGCAAAAACTATAGCAAGGCAAGCTTTCTCAATGATAGTGTAGTTATGTTCGTAAGACACCATGGTCCTACTTATGTATTATATAGCTCTTTCTTTTCCTATTTCATCTTATTGTGCCAACAAAGCTCCCAAGGATGTGTTTGTAGTTGAGATGTATAGAAGGAGAGGCTTTCCTGGAATAGGCGCCATCAATATAGGTGGATTAGCGAGGTACTCTTTGATTTGTTGGAAGTTCCTTTCACACCCTTCATCCCATCCGAAGGTAACTCCTTTATGCAATTTTTTTGTGAAAGGTTGTTCTTTATCTGCTAGTTGGGATATAAATCTTCTAATGGATTGAATCCGTCCTTGTAGAGTCCCAACTTGACTGATATTGTGAGGAGGTTGCATTCCGATGATTGCTTCTACCTTTTCAGGGTTGACCTCAATTCCTTTGGCTGAAACAATGTAGCTTAGCATCTTTCCAAAGGTTACACTAAAAGCACATTTCTTGGGATTCAGTCTAATCTTAAATTGTTCCATTCTATACAAAATCCTTTCTAAATATTTTAGGTGAGTGGCTCTTCGTGCAGATTTAGCCAGAGTGTCATCTACATAATCTTCCATATTCTTATGCATCATATCATGGAATATGGTGGTCTTAGCTCACTGATAGGTTTCCCCAGCATTTTTAATCCCAAAAGGAATGACATTCCAACAAAACATGCCCCATGCACAAGTAAAATCAATTTTCTCCTGATCTTCGAGGGAGATTTATATTTGATTGTAGCCAGAGAATCCACCCATTAGCGAGTACATCTCATAACCAGTTGTGAGGTCCACAATCATATCAATGTTAGGCAATGGAAAGTCATCCTTGGGACAAGCTTTGTTCAGATCTTTGAAGTCTGTGCAAACTCAAATTGACTTGTCATGTTTAGTCACTGGGATGATGTTAGAAATCCAATCTACGTAGGCTATAGCACAAATGAATTTATCCTTCACTAATTTTTCCAATTCAGCTTTGACTAATAATGCCACATGAGGATGCATCTTTCGGAGCTTTTGTTTGACTGGTTTGACTCCTGGAGCAATTGATAAGTGGTGCATAATTAGGTCTATGTCCAAACCTAGCATATCTGAGTAAGACCAAGCAAAGTTGATTTTATTTTTTGTAAAGGATTGGATGAACTCTTTCTTTTCTTGTTCAGACAAGGATTGTGCAAGGTAGATGAGCTGAGGAGCTTTTTTTGTTCCCAGATTCACTACTTGTGTTAGTTCTATGAGAACTGGAGATCTTTCTTGAAGATGATTAAGGAGGAGATCAAGTTCCCCATCCTCAAGTGCCTTAGAAAGGTTTTCACCATTGGATACACCTTTTTTTTTTACTATTTATGGATCTAATACTACCACTAGGTGGTTTTCACCATCAGTACTTTTTATCTTTTTATCTTTTCTCTTTAGGCTGAGGAACTTGATGTCCCCCTCTGTCATGCTTACGCTCATTGCACTGGTGGAAGAGGTAAGAGGTTCAATAACATTTAGGTAGTAGGCCAAAGTATATTTTTTAGTAGTAGAAATGAGATCTAGGGATGCATCATGGTCCTAGTCAATTAGTTCAAGATGAACAAGGGGTAAGGGCTCAATAGGTTCCAAATATAGCACTGAGTTATCCCAATCATGGTCTTCAATAGGGAGCAGGAGATCAGTTGGTGCAGGAGCACCTTGGAGATGCCAAGAAAATATGGTAGTCTCTTGTCATTTTGGTGTGCTAGTGTGTGTAAGACCCTCTAATAGGGCAATGTAAATATATAAGGTCATGTTGACCAAGAGTACTTTAGGTAGTTTTCATTTTGTGCTTCTTTTCTTGTGTAAATAGCTCTTTTTGGCTCCATTCAATGTGGTGTACTTGATGATGTCATCAAATGTTAGGATGATGTAATAGGATTTTTTAGGCTCCATATATACCCTAGGTGGTCTAACTAAGGTTAGATAGGGTAGATTGGTGGAGAAAACACTTCACAAGTGTAAGTTGTCAAAATTTGTAAAATGTTGCTATGCAACATTAACAACTTTTAAAAGTTGCTGACAACTTTTGTTGTCTAGAGGGTTTTCAAGGTTCTAATGTTTTTGGAACCCATAGGAGGGATGAAACATGTGGGAATACCATATATAGGGTGAAAAAACCCTAATTGGAAGGGAGAGGAATTCATTTGTACAGACTGATATCTTGGAGCCAAGAGTTTTTCTGAAAAAATAACAGATTTGAAGCATTTTGTGTTTTCATTGTATTGGAATGGATTATTTTACTGACTATGATCATTGGAGGTTGTTTTTTTTCATGTTACCAAGCTTTTCCATTCATTGAGTTTCTTTGTAGTTGTTTCTTGTTTGTAGTTTAAAAATTCTTTCAATTTGGGACTGTTTGCTGTCCCGTTTTGGCCAAGGAGCAAAGATGTAGACCTAACTCCACTTCCCACCATTGGTTTTGTATAGCCACCTGGGAATGGAGACTAGGTCCATGGAGCTTCAAAAATATGGAAGGATGAGCTCTCAAAGTGCTGGCATGTACTTTTAATCACTTGCCCTAGGCAAGCTAAACTCATAGCCCGGTTAGAGGAAGCAAGTGACAGTGAGTTTAAAAGTCGCAGGGGGTGTTCTCATGAGCAAAGAAGGCCATGATTGTGCTGAGTGATGTATTTCAGGAATTACCCAAGGTGGAGGAGTTCCCAAAGATCCAAAAAGAGAAGTTTTGAAGCCCAAGACACCAAACTAGTCTAAAAACAAGAATTGTGCCATTTTCTGAAAATAGGGTGTACGGACAGTTCCAAGCTAAGGGACCTAGAAAATCCTTGTGGGTTTTTGCCTTACCTAAAGAATACCACAAAATATCAGGGGGTCCTTTGAGAGATTTTTTCTATTTTTAAGGTTTCCTAAAAACTAGGAGGGATAATTGTGCAAAAAGGCTACAAGGCCTAGAAAGTAGGAACTAGAACCCGATGGCAATATGGATCAATTTTGTGGTTTCAAACCTAGGTTGGAATTTAAAAATGAAGTATGTTGAAGCCCTAACCCTCCTGTAAATCCAAAATTAAGTGTAGGGCTTGGAGTGGTTTGTGTAGAAGGTTATTGTGGAACACAAGAATGGTGTCTTTAACATGATAGTTAGTTTCCTTGGTTGGAAAGGAAGAAATGATTCTTCAAAGTGTTGAAGGGTGGATTGAGGAAGCCCTAGAGGTCTTGAGAGAGACCTATTAAGAGTTTCAAGAAAACTTAGAAGGTTACCAAGGAGGCTCCCTATCAGAGTGGTATCAGAGCCCAAGTTCAAGATTTGGGAAAAAGAAGAAATAGTGCAGCTAGTGGATGTTGCAGACCAAGGAATCAAGTGAGGAGTCTAGTGCA
>MU226133.1:321563-349553 GCA_018584345.1 Thuja plicata
AGTATAGGCATAGAAAGCTTCAAGGAGCTTTATGAAGGTGATGAAGACTTCTCAGAGGCATACAAGGTATGCAAAGACTTCAAAAACCATTTCCATAGTCAATTTTCTGACTATACCATTCAGAATGGTCTATTGTTTAGAGAAGGGAAGCTATGTATTCCTAAGGGATCTATGAGGGAAAATGTAATCCAAGAAAAGCATAATGGTAGCTTAAGTGGGCATGTTGGCCTGAATAAGACATTAGAACTAGTGCAAAGGTTCTATTATTGGCCTAGGACACAGAAGGACATCAGGAAGTGGAGCAGTGTTTGGTTTGCCAGAAAGCCAAGGGTATAGCATCAAATGCAGGTTTGTATCAGCCCTTACCCATTCCTAATAGGCCTTGGGAATGCATTAGTATGGATTTTATTGTTGGGTTGCCTAGAACTAAATTTGGTTTAGATAGCATCTTTGTAGTGGTGGATAGATTTAGCAAGATGAGTCATTTCATTGCTTGCAAGACCACTCATGATGCCAGTCACATTTCTCACTTGTTTTTTAAAGAAGTGGTAAGGTTTCATGGCTTACCTATCAACATAGTCTCTGACAGAGATGTAAAGTTCATGGGTCATTTTTGGAAGACCTTGTGGGCAAGATTGGGAACCAATTTGTCATTTGGGTCAGCCTACCATCCCCACACTGATGGTCAAACTAAAGTGATCAATAGAGTGTTGGGAAATCTCCTTAGGTGCTTGACAAAGGAGTATGGAGTGATGTGGGATTTGATGTTACCACAGGCTGAATATGCCTACAATGACAGTGTCAACAGGAAACTAGGTAAAAGCCCTTTTGAAGTAGTTTATGGGCTACACCCTAGAGGTGTGTTTGAGTTAAGGAACTTGGAAAATGTAGAAGGAAGGAGTGCATATGTAAATTATTTTTCTCAATCCATGAAGGAGGTTCATGAGCAAGTGAAGAAGCAACTCCAAGAGGCTACATAGAAGTTAAAAGCAAAAGTTGATCAAAGAAGGAAAGATCTCCATTTTTTTGTGGGTGACCTTGTGATGGTTCATCTTAACAAGTCTAGATTGTAGAAGGGAGTCCCCACCAAGCTGCAGATGAGGAGGATTGGTCCTTGCAAGATTCTTGCAAAGTATGGGAAAAATGCCTATAAACTTGACTTGCCAATAGATTTGGCAATCTCTCCTATTTTCAATGTGCAAGATTTGGTCTAGTATAAGGGACCTATACCAGAAGATATAGAGGTACAGTCAGATGGTAAAGACATAGCATCAGATGTTCATCTTACCCCTACACCAACACCAAAGGAAGAGAATATTTTAGACTCTCGGGTGAAGAAAAAGACTAGGAAAGGCACCTATTTAGAACATCTCATTCAGTGGGCAGGCATGTCAGAGGCTGAGGCTACTTGAGTGGCTGAGAGTGACTTTAAGAAGCAGGGAATTGATCCTAAGCTCCTGTCCCTAGAGGTGACATAAGTTCTTAACCTTGGTAGTATGGTGTAGGAGCACCCTGGAGATGCCAAGCAAATATAGTAGTCTCTTGTCATTTTGGTGTGCTAGTGTGTGTAAGACCCTCTAATAGGGAAATGTAAATATATAAGGTCATGTTGACTAAGAGTAGTTTAGGTAGTTTTCATTTTGTGTTTCTTTTCTTGTGTGAATAGCTCTTTTTGGCTCCATTCAATGTGGTGTACTTGATGATGTCATCAAATGTTAGGATGATGTCATAGGAGTTTTTAGGTTCCATAGATACCCTAGGTGGTCTAACTAAGGTTAGATAGGGTAGATTGGTGGAGAAAACACTTCACAAGTGTAAGTTGTCAAAATTTGTAAAATGTTGCTATGCAACATTAGCAACTTTTAAAAGTTGTTGACAACTTTTGTTGTCTAGAGGGTTTTCAAGGTTCTAATGTTTTTGGAACCCATAGGAAGGATCAAACATGTGGGAATACCATATATAAGGTGGAAAAACCCTAATTGGAAGGGAGAGGAATTCATTTGTACGGATTGATATCTTGGAGCCAACAGAAATAACTCATCCATAGAAATAACAGATCCATTAGACAGGCTCCTAAACCATTCTCTTGCATCTTCTACTAAAGACTGAACAAACAATTTCATTAACACATCTTCATGGGTGATATTTAAATCATCAACGAAATCAATGAACTTTCTTAAATGTGTTTCACAAGAAATAACATTGTTACCTGCAAACTTTGGGAGTTTTTCTCCTATATCACCTACGTCTTTAGGGAAAGCATTAGGATATCCAGGGATACCAACAAAATTAAATTGTTTGTACCTTTTAGTATGCAATGGTTTTCTTTGAAAGCTATCATCTTCCTTGAAAGTGGTGGTTTTTGCTTTAGAAGTAGTAGTATTCTCTGATCCAGCATGAGAATACTTTGAAGACTGTAAGAAATCTATCTTTTTCTTCATTTCAACTGTTGCAGCTTCCATTTGTGCATTTTCCAACATTTTCTCCATGGTTTCTTTTTCAATTCTCAACTTTTCCAAGTCAATATCCAACTTGGACATTTTCTCTATTAAAGGCTTCTGAAACTTAGGTTATTGATCTCTGTGTTCACTCATCTTTTGATTTCCTTTGTCCTTCTGTGAAGTAGAAGCCTTATGAGTGAGTAGTTTTTCTTGGTCCTTTTGAAACCTCTTTGTATCTTTCATATTTTGATGTCTTGAAGATCTTCATTTGCTCTTATCGACATCCTTATGCTCAAGTTTTTCCTTTCTCATTTCTCTCTCCCTTTTCATTTCTTGAACTAGGGCAAGTTGTTTCATGATGAACTTTTCCTCATTTGCTAGCACATCAAAGGGTGCATCTTCAGAATTTGAACTAGATGTACTTGTCTCTTCTCTCTCATTTGAAGTAGAAGTGACTGTAGGTGCTTCTAAAACTCTTTCAGCAACTTCTCCATACTTTGAAGTATTTCCATCATGAGAATGTTGATTGTTGTTCATGGTTCTCCTAAGACTACCCTCTTTACCTCTTGGAAGGGTTTCATCCATGCTAACTTGGTTACTCTTTTTTATCCAAGACATTTCCATCCTTGAGGATGATGGGATTCCACCATATAAAACCTTCTCAGGATACTTTTTCATCCTTGACCTAGTATTCATTCTGAGAGATATTTATCAACTTTGCACTAATCTCAGATATTTCCTTTTAGAGTCGCCACCCAATGATTTGGGATGAATGAATACTTATCAAAGAACAATTTTGACAACTACAGCTGGTATGATTTGTAAAAATCTTAAAGTCTTCAAAACACCAGAGATTTCTGACTACTTGGACTAGAGATATTCTAAAATTTCTTTAACCAGACTTTATAATCTCTAATTCCCTAGTAGAGTGGCCAATTTGTTAGGGTTTTGTCTTGTAGGGCCTTCAAAGATGCTTGAATACTTAGATAACTCTATGACTCCCAATGCTTTTGGTATTCTGACTCAAGCAAGAGAAAAACACTAATTGATGAGGTATTTTGATAACACTGGGGATACCTATTATCACCTCCTTCTATTTTGAGATCCACTGACTTAGGCATGTCTTAACTATGACTGATTACTGACTTGACAGTATCTTTAGAGTGGATTTTAATTATGTGCTAAATGCTCTATTTTTAGATGGACATTTATATAACAATGCAGATAACTATGACAATTCTAAGAAAGAGCTTGATAATCCAAATCAATATCTTAGTGATAGCAAACAGCAGCATAACAGGGAATTTCATACTTCTTTCCTTTTATAATTCTTGTGAATCTAGGAGGAATAGACTTTTGATTTACTCTTTAAGAAATCAACAAACTTCAACTGTAATCACATATGAGTACAGTTGATTCTACACAAATATTCTTAAAAGTAGTTAGTTTAAATGATATTGAGTATGTGGATGACGATAGTTTACCAAACCAATTCCTATACTAGTGCCTATCATTGGGCTTATAGAGTAAATAAATGAAGATCCATAGAAAAATAGAACAAAATACTATAAGTTGCCTTTCAGTCTACATGCAATTCGGATAAAAATGCCTTACAAACTATCCTGTGACCTCTAAAATATTGTATCAAATCCTCAAATATTGTTATGCTCCCTGGAACTACTCATAAAACTTAGTTCTTTTCTTGAAAGAAACTTGCAAGAAATTAGATAGTTCCCTTTTAACCAATATGCTTAAAGATGCCTTACAAATTTAAACATAAAAGATCATACACAACAAGTAAAGAGACAACAATAAGATAGAGTAAAACTGCACTGTATTTTATTCATATGTTTCTACTTCAATACATGAAAAGCTTAAAAAGCTTGAAGACACAGACACAAATCAAGAAAGTCTGATTTTCAATATATTTCATCCTCTTATACAATTACAAAACTTGATCTATTTATATGTCCTTAACCATCTTGGAATCCTTAACATTAGGATGCAACAAGCTACGGATGGTTTAAGGAACCTAACCCTAAAAGTATAGAAAAGACAAAGAAAGAGAATGTAGAAGCGGTGGAGAGACAAAAATAGGGGATAAGATCTGATATTCTTTTGTCTTCATCTGGAATCTGGCACCTTTGTCTGACAGTATTCAGGATAGCATCTAATATTCATTGTGAGATCAAGTGACCGCCGATTCAGGCTAACATACACTTGTCTTTAGTAATAACTAACCTCCCTATGCTCAATGGCCAGGCACCAAGTGTTCCCCTCTATTCTTCATCCAGGATTTCCTCCTCTTCAACCACAGGCTTCTTCTTCTTTGGCTTGGTCAACAAGTCCCATGCTATCACTTCATCTTTTGTAGGCCATTTAAAGCTTTGTGTACTCTGTACTTGTACCTTTTGTCTTTCCCATCTGACATCTGTGATGCTTTTAAAATCCATTAAGAATTTGTTCATGTCATTTTTTCCCTTGAAGGCTTCATCCAAAATCTTATTAAAACCTTCCATATCTAAATCAAATCCTGAAATAAATGCCTCACTACTGGGCATTCTGCTATCAAATTCGCCTCTCTAGGCCTCTAAAGTCTTAACTTGATCATATTCTCCTTTCAATGGAGGAACAAATCTATTAAAATCTGGAGAAAATAGGCTCAACTTAGCCTCAATCTGATTTAGCTTTCCTTTAAAGAAAGATAAGGCTATGTTAACCTTCTTGATTTCATCCTCAACCTCAGTCACAATTTCAGGCAAATCTGACCTAAGAGGCTGCAAATAGGCAAGTTTTTCAAATAATTGGACCATAGGTGACCAATTAATAAAGTAAGGGTTCAAAGTGGCAATGTACCTTGTCACTTCTGTATGCAAGGTGGGAAATTTATTATAAGCATTTAGGATGACATCTATTTTATCCTTGAGTATATCAATCCTATGCTGCAGAATGCATCTTAATGCATTTAGGGCTATCTCATTTTTCTTTTCGCCCATATCTTCTACCTTAGCCACTTCCTCTGATTCTTCCTTTTCCTCTATTTTCAAAGGTTGTTCTGAAGGCACATAAACCACCTCAGGTTTCTCTTCTAATTGCTTCATCAATTCAGCAATTACCTGGTTTTTTTGGTGTATCTTTATGTGGCACAATTCCCTATCTTTGGCTAGGGCACTGGTTTCCTCAATCAGAATGCTACACTTCTCAAACAATTGTTTTGTCTTGTCTTCATTCAAGTGAACCCAATGAGTCATAATCTAAGAAATCTCTAGATCTCTAGTGTTCTGCACAGTCCAGACCATTTGGTTCCCCACCATGTTCTCCTGAATGTTCACTAATTGAGGCTTTTGGTCTTTAGGACATAGGCTCCACATGGCGAAAGCTTGTGATTTTGGAATATATCCAAATCCCTTTATCATGTCACCCATTTGAACCTCACTTGCCAATTTTAGGTATGGCTGCTTCCTAATCTGATCAATAATGAATGTTGAGGCTAAGTCCTAGCCCTCAGCAAGAAAAATGCCACTGTTCAAAACCATTTTCCTTGCCTCTTCTGGAGAGACATCCTCACTGTCAGGGTCATAGGCTTGTAGAGCTAAAAAAGCCTCATTGGTAATTGTTTCTTCTCCATCTATCTTTAACTGTGCCCTTATCTTCTCTTTCTTGTGCCACCTCAGAAAATCTTTGAATTCATCAGTCTTGACAAAATTGTCATCACTTAGAAATTGCTGTTGATGCAATAACCTCTCGTCAATACATGCCTTAAGAGGCAACTCTACATTTTCCTTCTCATCCTGTTGCTACCTCTTCCCATGTCTGATTATCTTCCTTAGAGTATGATCATATAATTTGTTTCCAGGAATGAGGGCACTTATTATATCTCCTTTCTTCTCTTGCCTAACAGAAGAAGTCTGACCATGGTCAACTTTTTTCCTCTTAGTAGCAGGCTCTTCTACATCATCTGGTTGAGAAACCTCAGTTAGGTCAATGAGATGGCCTTGTTCTCCTTGAACTTGTGCTACCTCTGCAACATCCTGTTGAGGTTGATCAAGTTGAGGTGGACGGGCATAATCACCATCACTATCACTCTCATATTCTGATTCTGAATATTCAGGCTCTTTTGCTCCTTTCTTATCTAAAACATTATCCAATTGTTTACAGATTATATAAAAATTATCAGTCATAGCCTTAATCCTGTCAAATTATGGTAAGTCAGGGTAAAACCCTCCAAAAGACAATCCATTTCTCTTTATTTGTTTTTCTAGATTCAACAATTCATGAATCCTCTCCCTTCTTGTTCTTATCTCATCTTCATCAAGAAGATTCCTTGTGACATCCTCTTCTACACAAAAACCATGCACATTTGTATTAGGGATGGTAGGAGTCAAAAGTTTTCTAACTCCTGCCATGAATCCCTCAGGGTCAATATATCTGTACGACACTGCCCTCATCTTGTAGCTCTCCAACCATGCACTTATTGAATCAATGGAACCCTTGCCAATAGTAAAGTTAAAGATCTTAAACTGTCTTGGGGTTAAGGTCCCCTTCCTATGTGGTGCAAAATGTTCATTGTCTATCAATAATAGTTGCCAGATGAATTCCATAGCAGCAACTCTGGATGGCACATGATAGGGTAGGATATGAGGTGGATGTGTGCATCCATATACCCTAATCATGGTAAAATTTTCTTCTAAGAAGAAATCTCCCCAGTTGTGATGACCCTCCCATTTGTCTACATACGCACAAGGTCTTAACAACTACAACACCTTTACTGGGAGTCTGGTTTTGATGATACCCATACTCTGCATTAATGGATATACAATCCAATTTTCAAATCCACAAAATTCACAGTCCTTGGATGTATAATTCCATCTCCTAACCCAAAACTAAATAGGATTAGGCCGGTCCTGGAAAATCCTCTGAGGATTCAAGTTATTCACATTCATAATCCCATAGTTAAAATGCAACAACAAATGCATCAAGATGGAATAATGGAAGAACCTAGGCTCCTTCTCCTTAGGTTCCTTCATCTTCTTCTGCACAGCTATAAATCCCTCATGCATTTTATCCATAATGTACTATATATAATCATAATTGGTGCTAGAATGCACATCTTGCAAGTCTAACACCATCATCATAATCCCAACATTTATCTTCTTTGTCCCTCTGTCTATCCCTAACACTCTACACAAGGCATAGGCAATATACTTGATATAAAAATGCAAGTCTTTAAAGAAGTAGGGTGCAGTACCAGGTATAAGAGTAAGATGATTCCTAATCTCCTTAAGCATATGCTTCTACAATAGGGTTCTAGTAGCACCAGGTTGTAACCTATACCTTTCCTCTTTCCTAGTAAGATTTACCTTGGTAGACATGGTACTCTATAAGCCAAAGGCTTGCATAAATGAATTCCTATTCAAAATTAATAATGCAGTACCATCATTTTTCTTAATTTTTTTAGAAAGAGCATCATAGTGGCTGGCAAGACCTAGAAACATGTCTACATCTATATAGACATCAGGGACAATTAACCTAGCAAGGCCACTAGTCCAAGGGTTTGACACTGGGATAGCCTTATCAGAATTATTATAGAAGTAATTGTAAAGAGAAAAACCTGTTGATCCTGGAGTACGAGCATCTCTGATCTCATAGTAGTCATCTGCCAACAAATTTGCATTGGCCCTCTTGTTTTGTGTGGGCCCTGGCAACAACTTCAAGAACTCATCAAAGTAATTCATCTTCCCTGTTGCATCATCATCTACTTCATCACTCCTTCCACTGGTTGAAGCCACACTAACGACCTTACTCATCTTGCTCTATTTCAACCCTTCCTTTACCGATATTGAAACAAATCTCCTCTCAGAACTTACTGCTCTCCTCAGTTCACTGCTTAACAATTCAGGAAACTTGATAACCAGAGAATTACTCAGCAACTGATCAATTTCTTCCTTCTGAACACAAAAAACCTAGCACTTCTTCACTCTATAATTTTGGATGTAAGATAAGTGGAAATGAATCTGCAAGCAACTCTTTATGGAAACTCTTCCAAGTACATAGCTCATCATTGAGAAGATAATCAATTTTGCTTTCAAGTTAACATGCTGTGGAATTGATTGAAATCCTAGCCGTAGTTCATGAGTGTGACAGGAAATCAAATTCATATAAGTGTCTTCAGAAAAACCCTTATAAAATTTGTATAAGATGACATGTCTTCATATGATTGGTTCCTCGTCAGACATCTTAGCTACCCTTTTTATATAGCAATTAATCCTTTGGATTCTCATTGGATGTTAAATCTTCCACATTGTCACGTCAGCAACTGTCACCTCTCATGATTTTTCATATTCAATGACCACACGACTGTGCAGTATCTCCTTGTTGCTGATCAAACTTCTTAACCCTCGATTCTTCTGGAGATCTAGCGACTATGTAATTTTCCTTACTTGGCTAACCATAGTTATCTTTTGGCGATCATGTGACTAAAAGTTATCTTTACCTTTAACTGTTATCTCCAACTCGCTGAATGTTTACTTCTCTTTATGAGACCTCGCGACTAACCTTGGTCACCCAATTGCTGATTAAAAATGCTAGTTGACATTTCTTTTAGAGACTACGCGACAAATTTTAACTTTTGATTTCAATTCAGAGACTATGTGACAAAAGGTTATCTCATTGTCGCGAGCACTTTTTACTCTCATGCAGATTTGATGGAGACTTAGCGACTACCGTTGATCTTATTACACTTAACATCTGACAGCTGCGCTAAGTCGCTGAGTATATTTTAAAAGCTTTAAATCATTTGGAGACTATGCGACAAAATAGAACTTTATACCTTTAGTCTCCTAATTGCCAAATGACCTTTTCCTTTTGGGAGACCACACGACTAACCTTCACTCTGTTCATTGTGGACATGTGTCTCTTCTAACTATTTTTCTCTGAATTGGTGATTAAATACTGACTTAGCATCTTACTCTAGCGACTACCCGACTGCTATATATTCTAAACACCTTGCGGTTTGTCGTGAAGTCTCAGCATCTTTTACTTAACTATCATTTTACTCAGGGACTACGCAACAAAAGCCTTTAACATGTCACTTAACTGCATCTCAATTTGGAGACCCTGCGACTAAAGCAATCACTAAGTCTCATAAAAATTTACTAACCGCTAGCTTCTTTGAGCGACATCGTGACTTAACTGTTTGCTTAGATGTTGGCTGCTGACATGTTTCTGCATTGGGAGACTTCGCAACTAAAGGGTTTTGCCAAGTCTTACAAAACATAAGGTATATTCTATTTCTTCAAGAGACATCCCGACAACAGTTAATCGCGAAGTCTCATAACTAAATGGAATATGCTTCTAGGATCAAGCGACTAGGCGACCATCATAAAAGGCACATGACATAATTTTGTTAAAAAGGTAACGCAAAAATAGAAACCTGATTGACATTTTTAGGGCCTTTTTACATTTTGACTTAGAACAGAGCTTAAGGTTTTGGGGTTTTGTATTTTTCATGTGGATTTTGACCTAAAAGCCCAGAAATTTCATAGGAATACTTCAAAAATGGGACATATTTTTTGAATTGGGATAGAAATTGGCATGAAGGCAACAAAAATTTAGGGCAAAGCAGTAAAACCTGGAATGCAACCAACAGGCCTCAAGACAAGAAACACTTTTAAACTCAACATATTTCAGTATACCCACCACATGAACATACCCATTATCCATGGCATATAATTTTCAATAAATTTCCAACTCCTTCATCACCTCAAAAGGCGTAATGTTAACAACTGCTCTAGAATCAATCATACAATTTTTTACAAGCTTATTGTAGATGGGGAGCTCCAACTTCTAAGAGTTTTCTTTCTCTTTCCAAGACCCTTTCTTTTGTCTTCTTAGGGTTTCTATCACTACCCTAACTAGAGGAAAACTCTATGATCCCCTATCTCCTTTAGAGCTCTCCACCAACTTCAAACTCCCTTCAAGTCCTTCTCCATTCAACTATGCACCCATAGGCTTATCCTAGCCAATTTCTCTCCAATCTGACCTTGTCAATAGAAATAGGATTCCTGACCATTCCTAGGTCACTTTCAACTGGTTTTTATCCATTTTTATGAATCTCTTCATTAGGTTTCAATCGGGTTCCTAGTTTTTAGATTTTGAGGCCTTGTAGCCTTTTTGGTCAATTAAGCCTCCTAGAAACTAGTCTTTTTTGATTTCTTCACAAATCCCCTTAACAACCCACCAAATAAACTATGGATTCCTTTTAGGTATATCCTAGGCTCTAGTATTTTCAATTTTTTATACCCCCACTCTGTCTGTACACTCGATTTTTACTAAACCCCTATTTTTAAGGGTTTTAGGAGCATGTTCACCAGTCTGGTTTCTTTGTCTTCAATAGCTTCTCTAAGAAACTCCCCCAACCTTATTCTTACATAAAATAATCAAGGAGACACTCCTCCACATTCTCCCACCATTTATTGGTTCAATCCAATCCATCTAGCATCTTTCCATGCTACTGTTCTATGCAAGCCTCTAACCAGAATGCCACTACACTCGCCTAGGGCTTGTTGGAAAAAATAGTTCCCCTACAAGAAATGACTCCACGGACCATATATAGAATATATAAGGTCCCCTACTTTATCTCAAGTGGCCCTATATTTTTCCAACCACGAGAAGTCAAGCGGGGTTCATATTTTACATGATTGGTCCAGAATAAGACAGTGAACCAGTGAAACACAAAGAATTTAAAAACTGATAAGAAAGAACACTAAAAAACTAAACTAATGTCATAGAGAACATCTAAATAACACAAAACACAATCTCAGTGCATTAATTTAGTCCATTCAATCCATTAAAGTACTGAATGATGGCTCTGTTAATAAATTACAGTCAAACTCTCTCCATCTCAACACATAGTCCGTACACAATGATCACTAACTGTCAAATTATGGTTTTCTCCACCTTATATATCATATTCCCACATGTTTGGACCCTCATGTTGGGATTTGGGCACCATTAAAGCCCTTTCCTATTCTTTAGGAAATGTTGTCATGACAACTTTGCAAAGTTGTCATGAGCAACTTTTACATCTTTTGCACAAATGACAAACTACTGCTTCCAATGGCCCAATTCGATCCTAAACCACTTAATATGACCTTAAATCATTCAAAAACATCATAATCAAAGGTTCCACTCCATTTTGGAGTTTTGGTCAACCTTTGACCCCTTGGTTGACTTTCTAGGACTTAAACCCCTAGATGGACTATTTGATCTCATCAAACACTAAACCCTAATCACTCCTACCTCTAGACACACACAAAATAGACTTCATATTTAGTCCTTATTACCTTTGGTGGTTGGCCAAACCAACCTACAAGCCAAAATGTTTTAAAGATCTATACAAGACCTTAAGGTGTTCCCGCACCAATTGTTTATCAAAAATGTCATGTAAAAGGGATCAACTTGAGAAGGGCTTTTAGTCAATATAATTCCCAAGTACACCACTGGTATTATTTATTCCTCTTGTTTACTTGTTTCAGGGGTCTCATGTTTTTTTTCTTTAATTTTCTCTTTTGCAGGACCATAATTCTTTCAAGATTAGTTTCTCTCTCTCTCTTGCTTCACTTTGAATTTTTTTATTTTACATTTACAAATAAATAAAGTGATATCTACACATGTACAATTCTATTGTTTAGTCTCTAGGATTGTTTTATTAATATATTATGGAAATCATATAGAAGAAATGAAAAAATCAATTTGTAAAATAAATTGTAAAATTGAATGAATGTGTACTAAAGAATGTTTGGGTAGTCACATAGAATTTAAAAAATACTATTAGAAAAGAATGTATATTTAAATTAAATTAAATTATTTTAATAAAATTAAATTATTATAATAAAATTAAAAAAAAATTATTTTTGATTTATAATTTTTATAAAAATATCTTAACATTTAAAAAAAATAATGTACAACTATTTTAAATTTAAAAATTATTGTGTTGTTAATATAAACTTGAGGAGATTTGTTTAGCTTTTTAAATTTTGATTCCCTAACTCTAATTCTATATTCAATCATAATCCTGCCCCTTAAAAAAATACATATTAATGGTAAGAACAAATCTATTTTATAAGTCAATAGTATTCTTATATTGTAAGAAAGCTACAATATCATATCGTAAATTAATATCATCATTTCTTTGATTTGTACTCACCATTTCTTTGATTTGTACCCTTCAATATATTGTTTAACATATATCTTCCTATCGATCGACTTAACCATTGCACCTCCTTTTTGGTGTGAATGCTTGTTTAATGAGATATTGGAACTACCAGGATGTCTTTTATTATATTAATGCTTATGGTGATACATATCATTCTTGGTATAAATGTGAAAATAATATATCTTATCAAAATATTGGGACTATAGGGATGTCTTTTATTGTATTAATGCTAGCAATGATACATCACATTTCTTTTGTTTTTTTTATATATTGAATCAAAGCCTTAAGAAATTACATAAGGGCGAGGGGTGGAAGGAGGAGGGTGAGGGGTGGAGGGAGGAGGGTGAGGCGAAAACCAACACATTACCTAGAGAAAATAAATGAACACATTGCATCAGTCTAGCTAAACAAGACAGAAGGCCAATTCAACAAAACTCATTCTTTGTACTTCAACTTTTTTCTCTTAACAAAATTGTCCCTCATGTGATAAAAATTGCACAGTACAGTTTATGATAAAAAAACACTTTCACATTAGCTATGTGGTATGTTTGTCTATATATTGTAGTGGTTTGTTTGTATTGTAATGGCTTGAGACCTTATGTTCTTGTCTCTGCATAAAACAGAAGAAGAATACAGAGCTACAATAATTTTATTGATGATATTTAATTGTATACAATTTACTTACAAAATCAAAAAGTTATAGGGAATTGATTAAAATTCCTATAGCTTGTCCCTTCTTTCACTATCATGAATTACCTTGATTTAGGTCTATAACACATCAATGAATCTGAGCTCCATTAGAAACTAGTAACCTTTCTATAACAACCTTCCAAGAAATCAATTTGACAAGAAAATGACATGACAACAACTAAAGATTAAAGAAGTTGAAAACATAATCTACTACTATGTTAGGTGACATGATTGCTCAAGGCCTAGGTGTTCATACATCAATTATAGAGTCTTCTCTATTATAGAACTAATACTTCATGTTTTATTTTCACAATTATATTGCAGTTGTTATATGCATTTTGACAATTCAATTCAACTACCACAACATTTATAATTATCAAAAAAATAAACATCACTTAATTTCTTATTTAATTAGATTATTCACTTATCAAATTACTTACTCATCTCAATTATACTCATCAAAAACATTTATTAATCTTTATTCCTAAATACTTAAGCTATATTGAAATATGTAAATAAAACCAAGAGAAACTCTCCTTTTTAATCAATCCTAATTTCCAATATAAAGCATGAACGTTTAGATATAAATGCGAAAAGTATATATTTTATCGAGATATTGGAACTATGAGGATGCATTTTGTTGTATTAATGCTTATGGCAGCACATCACATTTTAGGTATAAATGGGTTAGTGATATATCTATTTTTGCTTGTGTTTTCTGTTCTTTAAATTCTGCTTGTGTTTTTTGTTTGACACTGCCCATAAATATTTTGTTCAGTCGTAAAAAAATGATCTCGTATCCTCCTACTTTCTTTTTTTTTTTTTTTTTTTGTGAATAATGTACTTTAATCTAAATTAAGCTTAGAGTGGCACATCACATTTGTTTTTTTTAACTTTGTATAGTGAATCAAAGCCAGGGATAGGATGAAAAATGTGAAGGAACAGCCAACACACTGCCTAGAAAAGAATAAACAACTATATTACACCAATCTAATTAAGCAAGACAAAAGAGCAATTCAACAAAACTTATTTCTTGGTACATAAAACTTTAAATCCTGGCAGAATTGGCCATCATGTAATAATAATACACAGTACAGTATATGATAAAAAACACTATCACATTAGCTATGTAGTCTGTTTGTCCGTATTGCAGTGGTCTGTTTGTATTGTAATGGCCTGATACCTCGTGTCTCTGTCCTTCGGACTTATGTATTCTTGGCATCATCGACTTGTAACCATAGACTACCACGTCCTGTAATCTGCACCGTTCACTTTAAGCAATATACTGACGTGGTCCAATTTTCCTCTGGTAGTCTTCATCCTCCTTGAATAACCAGAAAAATATAAAACATTGAAGATAACTCTTTAACAGTGATTTTTCCCAAGTGGCGACAGGAAAAACTCCCTTTATTGGGTCGTTTGAGAATGACAAGGTGGCCTTTGTAGTTCACCGAGAGACTCTTTGATTGTCATGTTATTCAGCCACTTAATACCTACGCAACAAAATTGAAAACTATGAGTCCAATAATGCCAAAGACTCAACACCTTTCAACCAGTTAATGCCAACATTTCATTATTCTCTCTATTCCAATGCTTTATGGGACGCTTTTATTGTTTTCAGAACTTTGAGCACGGTTACCTGCGTCGCTTCACCGTAAGTGAAACATAACAATAGAAATGTCAAGTAGATGGAAGACAAGTTAACTGGAAGGATATGAATGAAAAGAAATGATAAGCTTTCATTTATTCACTCCGCGACATGTTCTATTTGTTTTGGATGACAACTCGGCCGTATTGTGAAACACACAATAGGAAATTGAATGGTTATTTACTATATTGAAGAGACAGCGTGATTCGCTACTGTCATTGATTTGTGCAATCAACATATAAAATAGTTGAAGTTTCAAAATAATTTTGAAATATAATCTTGGGCCAGATTTTGCGCGGGATGGAAGGAAGGATGAATGAGACCCTCCTTCTCCTTAGGCTACAGCTTTAGTTGCTTAGGGTGTTTTTATATTTATTTAGTTGCAATTGTTTTAGGGCAAGGCTCTTATGTTTTTGCTATTTGGGCAATGCTCATGTGACTCTTCGTGAGTGACTTTTTCCTCCCACTCTTATGCTATCTGTGCAATACCCATGTGACTCTCGAGGTGTGACTTTTTCCTTCCACTCTTATTTTTTGATTAATCTACTTATGCTTTTAAATTAATTTAAATGATTAAGCTTTATCATCAAAAAATTGAAAAATTGAAACATACAATAAAATTGATAAAGAGGATAATGTATTTTGTTTTAAATAAAATGAATAATTTATTATTTTGTATTTTAATTTTTATTGTTGGATATGTAATCGTGAGCAAAAGTTTTTGGGAAAAATGTGTATGTTGTTTTATTTATGAATAGGCATGTCCATTAATTAAATGTGTATATTTTTTTAATAACGTTTTGGATTGCACTCAACAATCAATCATCAAATTTTTTTTGAATAATGTTCCGGATTGCACTCAACAATCCATTATCAGAAGAGGAAGTGCAATCCAAAATATTATTCAAAAGGCATACTCTTCCTCTTCTGGATGATGGATTTATTGAGTGCAATATGAAATATATTGAAAAAACATACATTTTTTTCCCAGAAACTCTTAATCATAATACATGGACTGTGGAAAACTCATGTCTACAATGTAATTGTGGTTTGAAAGATTGAAAAATTGTCTATTTTCTGTTTTAGTTTAGTCACACACTTACAATTTTGATCTTTGCCCTTGTGGCTTTGCTCTTATCTATGTAGTGTTGATCTTTCCACTTATATTTTTCAAAATCTTATTTGTTCTTATATTTGAAAATTGTAGTGTTTAGAAGAACCAATTAGAACTTGTTATGAAGGTAAGTAAAATGGTTTCACATCTTATGCTTTATTCGAACCCTTGAATTGATTCAACAATTCAAAAAAGGTCGCAACTCAACCTTGGGCTACAAAACATCTAGAACATTTATCCTCATAATTTTACCTTAGGCAACATGTTTATGACACTTGAGATAAGGTAATCATTATTCTATGTTCCTCAGATATGAATTTATAAACTAAGATTTGTAATGTGTTAGAATGGTGTAAATGATGAAAACATAAACCTTCCTTACTTGAATTGAATTGAACATCATAATCATCCATGTTCCTAGAAAACATCATTAGTTGCACAAGAAATTGGTTTTCATCTTCATATACAATCTATCAATTATGTTACAATGTTGTTCAAGTTGATAGTGAACCCCAAAACTCCCATAAATTGCCTACAATCAAAACACCTATTACACGTGAAGAGAAAAAGTCATGATTGGTTTTTATGCGACCTTGAGAGAGAGATTGATCCAATGAGGGTTCTAGTATTGAAATTAACCTAATAACCCTGATTACATTGGATAGCTTGCAATAAATTCTTGTAAAAGCATAAAGATAAAATCCTAGATATAAACCCTAGGCGAGGATTAAATTTAAGCATGGCAAGTGTCATCATCATATGAATAGAGAGAACATGACCTATAATTAGTTAAATCTAATGGTATAAAACAACTCCTAAGTTTAGTCTAAGAGTAATAAAGTAATATGGGACCTAATTAATCATTAGTTGATTCATTAATTACTATGATGAGTATCTAATTATTTTATCAACCCCTTAAGATCAACTTAGGCAAAATTTAAAAATTTAATGCCAAATGCAATTATGGATGTATTGATGGATCCTATTTACAAGGCCTGATGAGGTACTAGTGTACCAACAAATTCAATCTCTTATAACTAGATAAAAGGAGAAAACTACATTATAAAAAAATCCTTTACGAAAAAGAGAAAATGACATAATTGCACTAGAAAAAGAAGGATATAAGGACTCAATATGATACCTAAAGAATTTCTTCTATCATAGAAGTACAATATATTTTCTCCCACCTAAGAGAAAATAAGGATATGAATCCCCCGTAAAGAAGTAGCTTTAGTACCAGTAATGAATGTTTGAAGATATAACACAATCCACTTCAGCTCGCAAACAAAATTTATCCTCGTACGAAGAAACAATTCGACTAGTGAATATATAATTCATTCCTACAAAATAGAAGGATCAAGAATCCAAATTTAAATATTTTTTGTTGTTGAAAAATTTCTCAATTGTCCTCATGTCAGAATGAGATGATGTAGAACTAGCTCTAGTAATCATGATGATGAGCTAATAATGATGGTGTGATAGCCAATCTATCAATTATGCTACAATATTTTTGGAGTTGATAGTGAACCCCAAAACTCCCATAAATCGCCTACAATCAAAACACCTATCACATATGAAGAGAAAAAGTCATGATTGAGTTTTATGCGACCTTGAGAGAGATTGATCCAATGAGGGAACTAGTATTGACATTAACCTAAATAACCTAGATTACATTAGATGGATTGAAATAAAATCTTATAAAAGCATAAAGATAAAATCCTAGATCTAAATCCTAGGCGAGGATTAAGTTTAAGCATGGCAAGTTTCACCATCATATGAATAGAGAGAGCATAACCTATAATTAGTTAAATCTAATAGTATAAAATAACTCCTAAGTCTAGCCTACGAACTTAATAAAGTAATATGGGACCTAAGTAATCAATAATTGATTCATTAATTACTGAGATGAGTATCTAATTATTTTAGCAACCCCTTAAGATCAACTTAGGCAAAATTAAAAAATTTAATTCCAAATGCAATTATGGATGTATTGATGGATCCTAATTACAAGTCCTGGTGAGGTACCAGTGTACCAAAAAATGCTATGTCTTGTAACTGGATAAAAGGAGAAAACTACATGATAAAAAAACTCCTCTCCAAAAAAGAGAAAATGACATAATTGCACTAGAAAAAGAAGGATAGAAGGACTCAACATGATACCCAAAGAATTGCTTCTATCACAAAAGTACAATAGATTTTCTCCCACATAAGAGAAAATAAGGATACAAATACCCCATAAAGAAGAAGCCCCTTTGCCAGTAACGAATGTTTGAAGATATAACACAATCCACTTCTCGCAAACAAAATTTCTCCCCTTATGAAGAAACAATTCCACTAGTGATTATATAATTCATTCCTACAAAATAGAAGGATCAATAATCCAAATTCAAATAATTTTTACTATTGAAAAATTTCTCAATTGTCCTCATGTCAGAATGAGATGATGTAGAACTAGCTCTAATAATGGTGATGATGAGCTAATAGTGATGGTGTGGCTATCAAAAAAGAGGAGATGAATTTCCTCAATATAAAGCTTTAAATATGCAATCTGAGCCTCAAAAAAGGATGATATTGTATACACTTAAAATTGTTCTCACTTAATTAAGTAAATATTTTATTTTACTATAATATCTTATATTAATTAATTAAATATTATTTATTATTTAATTAAATCGTTAGCCTTCTCCTTTATAAATTAAACAAATATTTTTTTATTAGCCCTTTCTATCCCATAATAAAATAATTATTTAATTAATTAACTATCTAATCTCTACTACCTTATTTAATATTAATTAAATACATACTTTTATTTATTTAATTAATTCATTATCTTTTTCTCTCACATCTCCCAACATGTCTATATTCATTTAATTCAAAAACATGCTACCAAAGTCATCTTCTCTAGCTAATCCTTACCTACCACATAATCTTACCCCTGCATTTTAAATAAACCTCTTAATATTATTAATTCCTACCTACCTTCTTATCTTACTCATTCATATTCTAACCTCTTAATCTCCACCCTTGATTATTGTAAGAACTTCTACAAAAGAACTTATTTCCTCCTCATTTGAGCCTAGTGCAAAATCAAATCAACTAATGTGATTTTTGAGACTAATGTGACTTTTGTGATCTAGGATAACTTTTGCAATATTTCTATAATATCATTATCATCTACCTTGCATCAACATCATTTAACCCCGCTCCATTCCTTTTAGGTCATCTTGTACAAGCGCTAAATACTTGAGAGAAAACATCATATTTAGAAGATCTTGAAGGATATGGAAATAATAAACTCAAGTGTTTCATGAATGTTATTACATGAAGAAGAGCTCTATTGATTATTTTTTGAATTAGCTTTTAGATCTAGGCTTGTGGTTGGGTTGTTAGGATTTACCAATAGGTTCCTGATCTAACATTTGCACATATATTTGCAAGATAAAAATCTCAAGTCGCTCGGTTTGGAAGATAATAGGTGCCTTACAACACTAAATTAATCGGGGCCTTTTATATGATAATTCCAAGTTGATAAAATAATATAAGGATACTAAGTGTCAATATGAGGAGTAGGTATTAGTGAAGGAAGTTACTTTATCCTGACAACTTCCTACACTAACCTTGAAACAAGGGTTTTGTAAAAAAAATCAAATCTTTACAATACTTACAAAAACTTAACAAAAACAAACATAAATAGCTTGCATACCACAACACAATGATTTATGTGGGTGAAACCCTTTGGGAGAGAAACCTAACACTCTATAAGTTTCCCTATATATTATTCAAAAAATAACAAAAAAAATACAATATACTTGCAGAGGAAGCTTCTCACAAGAGTATCACCAACTAGAGTAATATTGTTGATTCTACTAAGATCTTTTATTTCAAATTTAGAAGCAAGATGAGACTTTAGTTTTGAAATCATACATTTCCCTCTACCAATGAATAGCATATCATCAAAATGTAATACAATCTATAGGAAATGATCACCATCATATGTATAATAAACATAGTGATATAATTTAGAACACTCAAATCCCAAACTCAAGTGTGAGATTGTAATGGTAAATTTTTGTTGCCAAATATATAATTCTCGTTGCATCATTGTATTAATTAAGCAAGGTTTCAACCATTGAACAACATCCATAGTTTGGTCATTAATCAATTGCTGATGTGGAGTTGTATCTTTTTATAAGGTGTCACGCCCCACATTTGGATTGTCAGTCTAATATGCTCAACATTATATTTGGTTATAGACCCCATTTATTTAAAATTTATAAATTTGATAAAATAACCTCCCTTTCATGGTTTCTCAAAGTGAGTTGCTAAGTCATAACTAAATTCTTCAAACGATGCACTTGATCTTTCTTTCTATTCATCATAATGGCACCATTGATAAGGTTTAGATCTAAAAGTAGTAATGTTATGTCAGTTATGCATTATTTGGTATATTATGGAGCTTAAAATATTATTCCATGGGACTCATCCATGAAGTCACATAAATCTACCATCAAAATTATATAATATCTATTTTGAACATGTTCAATTTTGGACTTTAAAAAATTGTCATATCCCTTGATTTGGTTTCTAGATGTTGTATCCACCCAAGGGATTTGAATATATTTTTGACAATGTTAGTTGTTTAAACCTATCAAACCCTTATTTAAATATGCTAAAAAAATGGATAACAAATGATCTTTGATCAAATTTATCACTATTTTAGCTCTTGGTGGAATTTCCCCCTTGATTTGTTATGGTAGACAATAAAGAGATTCATTGGATTATATTTATAGAAATGTCCTTTGAATCCTAATGGTGTGGTGTGTTTGTTTTTTGAACTCTAGAATTTTTATTAGCTCAGGGACCTAATAGTATTTGATATGATTTGTAACCATCAAATTTCAAAGCATGACCTATAAGTAAATTTGGTGTTCGTCTTTTGATTTAATCTTGACCATTACATTTTGGAATTATTTTTTCTTCTAATCAATATTATAAAGAAAGTTAACAAGTGTACAAAAAAATTTCACGAGCTTTCTAAAAATGTAATAAAAATTTTCAAAAAAAAATGTTTGTACAAAAAATTGATTAAAAATAATGTAGACTTTTTACCTAACTTAAACTACTAAAATTTGAAATTAATTTTATTTCTAATAAAATATCGTATAGAATTAAACTTACTTAATTTTTAATGTATTTCTCAAATTTGTGATAAAATTTTAAGCAATGTTGAAAATTATGATGTAAAAAATAATAAAATTATAACTTGGGGAAATGATCATAGTAAGATATATCTTAGCTAAAGCTTCCTTGATTACATACCTCAAAACTTTTAAAATATCATGTGCAAATTCACAATGATTTTCGAGATATGGAAAAAAAAAAATTTAAGAACTTATGATGGTTTGGGGGAGTCTTTATCTTCCTTATTTATAAAGATGACTATTTTGGGACACATTCTTCTATCTTAATTCAATGTGTTTGAGGAATAACTAAAACTAATAAATAGAACTATTGAAATAATTGCTTAGTTTCTGGATTTTGTTGTGTAAGATTTTGTTTGTATCAACATTTTGGATCATATTCCATGATCCATCATAGGAAGCTCTCTCATCTTGATGATGAATCATGGAGTTTGATCTGAAATGATGATGCAAACAAAATCTCACATAATAGCATCTAAAAAGTAAGCAATAATCATTATAGACTATGGAAATCTAATCTCTATTCCTATTAAAAATAATCATGTTACAAGCATTTATCCTAATTACACTTAAGAAATGTAATAGTAAGAAAATTAGAAATCGGAGAACATTAAATGATTGATAACAACTTGACAACATTTCAATTTTCTCCAATCATAATTAATCGATAAACTAAAATTTATTAGAGGGCAGCTCCCAACTTGAACACTTGTAATTACACTTAAGAAATGTAATAGTAAGAAAATTAGAAATCGAACAACATTAAATGATTGATAACAACTCGACAACATTTCAATTTTCTCCAATCATAATTAATCGATAAACTAAAATTTGTTAGAGGGCAGCTCCCAACTTGAACACTTGCAATTACACTTAAGAAATGTAATAGTAAGAAAATTAGAAATCGGAGAACATTAAATGATTGATAACAACTTGACAACATTTGAATTTTCTCCAATCATAGTTAATCCATAAACTAGAATTTATTAGAGGGCAGCTCCCAACTTGAACACTTGCAATTACACTTAAGAAATGTAATAGTAAGAAAATTAGAAATCGGAGAACATTAAATGATTGATAACAACTTGACAACATTTCAATTTTTTCCAATCATAGTTAATCCATAAACTAGAATCTATTAGAGGGCAGCTCCCAACTTGAACACTTGTAATTACACTTAAGAAATGTAATAGTAAGAAAATTAGAAATCGGAGAACATTAAATGATTGATAACAACTTGACAACATTTCAATTTTCTCTAATCATAATTAATCCATAAACTAGAATTTATCAGAGGGCAGCTCCCAACTTCAACACTTGTTTTCTCAACGTATGACAAAAAAAATAATTGTCTCGAGTACTCTGAGCCACCCAAAATTCATTTCTATTCAATAAAACTTAGACACAAGATACCACGAGAACCTCGTTCATACTTGAACAGGATTTTAAGATACAATCTGTTCCCATAAAACCCAAACATACCTTGTACTCATTGTGGTCCGAAGCGACTTATTGGCCTCTGGACATCCCAAACACCATTTTGCAATTCGCGGGGATCATGAAAAAAAACCGATGACATTTTTAGCTGTGGCTAATTCTCAGACAAAACGATAAATAAATTCCATGCTGAGCAAAATAAAATCTACACAATCTACACACTAAAATGACACACAATCTACACACTAAAATGACAGTAGCTCAAAAAAAAAAAAAAACGGGGATAAAATGGAAAGGGAATTAAGGATATATCTGGGATGAAGGAAAAAGGTATAAATGGGGGACCATGGCCCACCATGTTGGGAAAGGCCAAGTAAGAATTCGAAAATGACATTTTCTTACGGATTGATGCGAACGTGACTTATGTATCAGGTGGGGCTCCACCACGGCATTTAATTATTGTATTAAGATATGACCTGTACGACTTTCACCCTGCTGGGAGGAAATTTGAGAGAATATATCTGACCCAATCAATGAGGCGTATTTAGGATAATGTGCTTACGCGGATCAGAAGGAAGTTGAATAGCCAATAGAAACCTCCGTAGGTGTCAGATAAGGGGTAGGCTTCGGACACGTCAGCGGCAAGGAAAAATGAAAGAAAAGAAAGTGGCAGGTCCGAGTTGCTTTGAGGTTCTAATGAAAGATTCAACTTTTAGGTTCATTGTGAGAGTTGCTTTGAGATCTTTCGATTGGATTTGATTCTTACGAAAGATTTGATGTTTAGGAGTATTGTATATGAGTTTTGCTGTGAGTCACTTTGATCTGTTGAGGTTGTTTCGAAAGATTCGAATATTTGATCCAGTGTGAGTGTTGCTGTGAGTCGCTTTGATCTGGTGAGGTTCTTACGAAAGATTTGCCTTTTAGGTCAACTTGCGAGTGTTGCTTTGAGTCGCTTCGATCTGGTGAGATTCTTGCCAGAGATTTGATTTTTAGGTTCATTGTATTGTGAGAGTTGTTTTGAGTCATTTTGATCTGGTGAGGTTCTCACGAAAGATTTGAATTTTAGGTCCGCTGTGCTAGTTGCTTTGAGTCACTTCGATCTGGTGAGGTTCATTCAAAGATTTGAATTTCAGGTTCAAAGATTTGATCTTTAGGTTCAGTATGCCAGCATCTTTGATTTGTTTTCACTTGGCTAAAATTTGCATTCGAAGGCTACCTGAAATTCAAAGCATGGGAAAGTCGATGTATGCAGGGAAGTTTCTGTGATTTTAGCCTGCTTTGGAGTTAAAGATCTGAGAAAAGAAGAGGTTTTTGCAAAATTGTGGCTGAAAGAAAGGATTTGTGAAGTGTATGGAAGAAGTGAAAAGTGGCGGGGAGATGGGAAAGGCGATCGGCGGTCGCAGTGCGCGGCCGTGCGACGGGTGCGGGCGTGAGAGAGCGCGGTGGTATTGCGGTGCAGACGAGGCGTATTTGTGCGACCCTTGCGACAGGTCCGTTCACAGTGCCAACGCCGTTGCGCGCCGCCATGAAAGGGTGAGGTTTTACGGCAATCATGTTCAGGAGCCTTTGCTTGAGTTTCTCAGTTCAGGTGCCAGCAAGAGACGGCGCTCCAGTCGTCCTCATCCGCAGCTCAAAGCAAAGGTGAAGGAGGAAATGGAGTCTCCATCTGCTCCCGTGCCTGTTCCACAGAATCTCCAGCTCGATTTGGATGATCATGAGGACGAATTGCTGCCTCAGGTGCCGATCTTTTTGCCTTCGCCTGCTCAACAATTTGGGATTCTCCCGGAGACTCGAACCGACGATGTTCTGGAAGGCGTAAAAATGAAAGTTTGCGATTTCAATTTTTCGTCCTCCAAGGAATCAAATTGTGAGCCTATGGTTGTGCCGGAAAGCGATTTGCACCAGTTCTTGGACTCTGAGACTGATCTTTTCGCTTTGGATATGGATATGGACATGGAGAGCATTATTGGCCAGGGTTTGGGAGAAGATGGCTTGGGCGTGCTCAGAGATTTCGATGATTTTGCAAGGGACGTGAAGGAGGAGGACGAAGATCGATCCGATGATCATGGATTTTCTGACAAAGTCGTGAAATTGGAGGAGGCCGAGCCTGATCAGTCGTGGGACACAATCGAGATAAATATTGACTATGACGAGGAGGAAACGGAGGGAGTTAACATGACTCGAACTCCTGACCTGCCCGATGACAGAGCACATTGTAAGATCGAGCTGGACCTGGGTTCGAGTCTCGGGGAGGCTGAGAAAAAGATCTCTCTTAAACTCAATTATGAAGATGTCTTAATTGCCTGGTCCGATCGGGGCTCTCTTTGGGCACCCTACGACGATTGCACATCTGACATGGTACGTTTTTCTTTCACTAAATTCACATGCTTCTCTTTCTCATTCCATTGCACAGTTAGACACTTCAAAACTTCTTTCGACATGAGAACAGATATTAACTGCTTACAGATTTTCTGCTGGGAAGAACCAAAATCTTCTCACGTCTCAATTATAGTAGTTTTGTGTTTAGATTTCACATTTTATTTATAATAATCACAGGACAATAATCAAACAATTTGTACTTAGATTCCTGCAGACAGTAGTAGTACAAGATTCTATAGTTCATGTACCTCACCATCAGAACTTAAGCAGTGCATATGCTCGTATACCAGTTCACGGACATGCCTTTTAACCTACAATGTTCATAACCTAAGGTCATAAGCTATGGCCATTGAATAACCATTATTGAAGTGCATGACTACTTAAGATCTTCATTTACACTGCATTTAATATTTATCCTTTCTGAAATTCTGGAAAGCTGTGTTTCCTTTAACAATAGCTTAAAAGTAAGAGAGGGAGATTGTTTTATAGTCTACAATATTGAATAATCTATAAATGAGTTTACAGGTGGCTTACTAGATGGTTTATAGTAATAAACTGAAATACAAATGAGAAGTATTTATCTTTATGTAAAAGAAATACTTACAAACCATTTACAATTTGAACAAAGAAAAATAAAACGTACTATTTAACCTAATTTTATTTAAGATTATCTGTAACTTAGATGTTATAGTTATATATGATTACGGAACCAAGTTTTTAACAGGTTTATCTGAAACATAATTTTGTTCATATTTTCTCATTATTCTTTTGACAAAGATATTTTTAGATTAAATTGTATGAAATTTTTTATATCACCATTTTTCTTTGTTATGCATTACAAGATCCGCTTCACCAAGTTGTGATTTAATGGGAAAAACCCACAGTATCATTCACAAAATTTTCTTGAAAAACAGTTTCTTTAAAAATAAATCTTGATAGGTAGATTCTCTTAACTCTAATAAGATTGTGCATAACGTCTGATAATAATTGTATGAGATTCTGATAATAGCTACTTGTGTTTATCTCCGCGACATTTCTCTAAACCCTAATAATTTTGCTTTGTTTATCGTCTAACCAGTTTATATGCCTGTTATTGGTGCAGGGTGGATATCACAGTAATCTTGAGGTGGGTGTTGTTCCAGACCTGGGGTTAAACGGCGGGCATGTTGGAGGAATGGTGGGAATGATCAACTGTGGAGGAGAACAAGAGTCTCGCAGGCATGGAGGAAGAGAAGCTCGAGTTTTAAGGTACAGAGAAAAGCGCCGCACAAGGCTCTTTTCTAAGAAAATCAGATACGAAGTACGTAAGCTCAATGCAGAAAAGCGACCAAGAATGAAGGTATCATAGCACTCGACTTATATATGTTAATCTAACTTATGAAACATACAAAGCCCCTCGACAAGTTTGGATATGTCTGTGTTCTGCTATTCTCTACAATCATACGGAGAAACTAATGATTATATTTTGTTGTTACAGGCTAATGATTATATTCTAATGGTTTGATTTGGTTCTGCTATTGTCTGTAATCTTATGTAGTAACTAATGATTATATTCTGTTGTTTCAGGGCCGATTTGTGAAGAGAACATCCGACATGTCATCTGACTAGAGAAGTAGCCTTCAACCATTGCTAACAGTTGCAAATAAAAAATGAAAAAAAAATTATCTTAGGCTTTCATTTTAACTGCAGTGTAGAGTTGGAAAATGTAATATATGATACAATGGCTCCATTGTATGTGAACTTACACCTAATCTGATTAACGTGTAAGACATATTGTTCTATATTTGTCGCATTTTTTAATTCATTAATCAATCAATTTTGAGAGAGGTAGAATTAGATTTGAAGTTTTGCAAATGCCCAAAAACAGTGTTTTAGATAACACTATCTGTAACACCATTTTGTTTTATTTAGAGATTGTAAATATTTACCTTGGTATTATATGTATAAACAAATTGAATTTAGTGTATAAGGTGAAAATTGATTTTTTTCAATAAAGTTAAGAAATGTTGTTCTAATAAAGTGATGCATTTGGCATTATCTAAGTGATAATAGTATAGATATTTTTAAAAATTAAATGGGCACATCATTTAACAACACATAATTTGTTTTCATTATAGATTTTTTTTTATATAAGAAGTGAATTAATTACATTTTGTATTACAATAAAGTATACAGAATTTATAAAATGAGATTGTAATTTGTTCAAACTTTAAATACTAACACAAATATTATACAATTAATTCTTGAATAAGTGAAGCCTAAATATTAATCAATTCTATATATGTTTATTAATAAATTTTAATTAAAGTATAAAATGCTTAAAAAAGATATATATGTAAAAGTGAGAGTTACTAAGACAATAAAAATTTAATAATTAAAATTTAAAAAAACAATAGAAATATCATATTCTTTGTGCATAATTTTATTCTCAATAATTCTCTTAGTAATATCTTTATAGATTGAAATTTTTTTTAATATGCTAAATCATCTTCATATTGATTAATTATTCTTTAAAATGTAAGAAACATATTAAAAAACATCCACTTAAATAAAAAATTATGTTGAGATAAACAATTGTAAGATATTATTAAATTGAGTAAAAGAATCTTCCACCATTTATATTCTATAAAGTCAATTTATCATAATTGAATAAAATAAAATATATTAAAACTAAACAAAATATATTTTCTTAATTCTTTTAATATAATTATTGTTTCAATTTTAAATTCTTAATTTAAACACATCTCTATTTCTTATAACCTTAAGCTTAATTATTAAAATTATCAACATGATAACACTATGAAAGATATATTTTTAATAAATTTTAACAAAAAAATATGTAAATTGAAGAATCATTACTATAT
>MU226133.1:381937-399857 GCA_018584345.1 Thuja plicata
ATGAGAAATGTGATATATATATATATATATATATATATATATATATATATATATATGATTTTATCTTCTCTCGCTAAGAGGGAGTGTTGATGTTTTGTGTAGCTATTGTGAGGATCATAAGTGTTGACAAGGGATACCACTACACATTTTGTTTAATCATCCTCCCTAGCTAAGAGGGAGTGTTAATGTTTGTAGCTTGAGTCGTATGATCATTTAGAATACATATAATACTTTGATATTGATTAATAATAATATATTGTATTTATATATGTGTGTGTGTGTGTGAGGTATATATATTATTATTAAAACATATATTATGCAAACTTATATTATTCTAATATATGATTGATTAATGAAACATTGACAATTACAATGAATAGACATGTCCCATGAAGGGACATGTCTCTCCTAGCCTCTTTGACAATATAAATGAAAGAGGAATTGTTGCATTTCAAAAACACATACAATATACAACATAGAGTGCTATTACATTTGCAGCTATCCTAAAAGTTTAACATGATTTAATGTCAAAAATAATAGGATTGTGGAGTTGGTAGTAAACTAAATGCACTAGGTAGTAAAAGAGTGAAAGAACTCAATGTGACCCCCTTCTATCAAGGCTAACAAAGGTCTTGTAGCTTTTACAATTGACTCATTGTCAAAGGGCTCACCCAATACTTCGAAGTAGAAAAGGAATATCGAGGAAATGAGCTTTATCTTCTTTGATTTTGAATTCGTTGCTTCGATCCACAAAACATTGGTAATCACTTAATTCAAATTTATTGCCACCTCTAACAGTTTGTGACCCTTGACCCATTCACTAAAAGGTTTTTTAACAATTTCAAAGGCCAAAAAGATTTTACAAATTCAAGTTTGTATCCAATTTATGGAGCCATCAGGTGATGTTGCTAATAAGAAGTTGTATTTTATACCAATGTAGGCCAAATATAGTAAACAAAGGTGGAGCTCCTTTTCATGAAGGTAAGTGGGTCTGATTGCAATAAACACAAGCTCGAAGGGTCACACATTGATCAGATGATTTATTTGTTTTATTTGAAATTAGGGTTTTTCTTCATTTGTGCTACAAAAATTTTGCACATCTTTTTTTGGTCCCTTAAATGGATAACATGCAACAACCATGTTTAAACCTTGAAAATCAAACAGTTGGCGTTAGGGAAACATATTATTTTTTGCAAATAAAATTTATTCTTTCAGACATAATAGAAAATGGATGTGAGCATATGCAAAATAATCTAGGTGTATTACAAATTGTAGAATGTCTCAGTTGAAGATGGAACCTTACAAAAGAAAACATATACAAAAAGAGAAAACTATAGTTGATACGCAAAGAACAAAAGCTAATAAAATCAATAATATAAAAAAAATAATAAATGGTAGACCTTGGAGAAGAATGTGACATTTATCTCTTCATCTCAACTCCTTTTAATTGGCCCACACATTTATATGTGAGAGAACTATTATGTTGAAAGCGAGTTAAAACATTTGGAAGTAAAGGATCAAGAAACATAACGCAAGATTGATAGAAACATGGTAGCTAGCAATAGGGAAGAAAATAGAGCACTCAAAGAACAAATGGAAATTTTACAAAAGGTTATAAAAAAAAGTCAACTTGAATTGCAAGCAATGAAGTAAGCATGGCAATCCTTACAACACATATCAAATGTGGTAAGCTCAAAACATAAAATGATGGTACTCGGTTCTCGCAACAAGAAAGAGCTAAAATGATATGCAAAACAACTCAAAAGGATTCAATTCTTGCACTTGAGTAATTAAAAACCCAACCAATTTCAGTACTAAGGGCGTGTTGGGTAAAGATAGCAAAGCGCAAGCAAGAGAGAACCAAAAAAGGCAAGAAAGGAAAAAAAAACAACAACATAATCATTAGGGGTAAGAGATTATGGCATAAATGAAGTGTTGTAAACACCATAAGACTGAGAAGGAGGGGGTTAATTATTCTTTAACATATACTTAAACCTTTCCAATCACAAACTTACATCAATTATCTCTAATCATCTTAACATCAAAGAAAGATAAAACAGTGGTCAACAAACACGTGAACACCATATTTTTAGAAGGAAAGCCCAATGTGGGAAAAATCACGATGAGAACAACTCACTATATGAATAATTGATTATAATACATTATTTTAGACTAAAGGCCAAGGTCGCTCATTGCTCCTGATTTGACTTGCAAGCTAAGGTGCACGACCTTGGTGCAAGATAAAAAAGACTTGCAAGTTAAGACACATGAAGTAATGTCCCGAATGGTAGGCTAGGCTTCCTCCATCATATGAGACCCACACTCTTCCCTACAATGACCCCTTTGTATGCTAACGACACCTCCACTGTACTGTGCACACTTCCACTGAACAGTACACACTTCCACCGTACTATACACACTTCCACTATATTATGCAAACTTTCACTGTACCATGCACACTTCCACATTACTGTACATACTTCCACCCTACCATACAAAATCACGTACCACACAACTGCACTCTACATGTCACATGCAGAAATTTGGTACCTGACACTCGATACCCTTCAGAACCATTTAGCACTTGACACCCTTTAACTGCCTTCGGCACCTAACACCTTCAACACCCTTCGGCACCCAACACCTTCGGCACTTAACCTTTGGTACTTAGTACCTGGTGACTAGATATTATACTTGATCTGATCATAAATATGAATGGCTATTATAATCCAAGGTAACACAATAGATCGTAGATCAAAGCATATGCAAACCACATAAATGAAATGTTATCAATTGGAGAATTATATTCTTAGATTATATCTAGATGCAAAAAAATTGTCTCTACAAGAAGACTTCACAAATTTGACAATGAAGTACACAGTGAAATGTATAAAGCGATATCTCCAATGGTGTACTAGGGTGGCTTTTAATTACCAAAACTGTAATTACAGACTAGGGAGGATCTTTCACCTCTGAAGCTGCACACAAGACTCAATTCCAATTGGAATCACAAATACACAAAAAAACCACGATGATTTCCTACACTTCCAACCATCACCTTACAAAGGCCTCCAAGAATTTTCTATAAGGTTACTATGGGTCAAAATTATTTTATTTTTATATTATTATTTTGGCCCCTTTTTATTTTATAATTAAATTAATTAATTAAAGAAGTCCTTTATAGTGTTATTTAATTTTTGTACCCAAATTCGCTAAAATATTCATGCTGCAACATGACCACGTGCACGCACTTGGATGTAGGTGAGAAGGGTAAATCTTCATCAAGATTTTGTTGTTTCACTTTGATATAAACGTTTTCATGTTTGGAATCATTAGGATCCCACTAAAGCCAATCATCAAACACATTAATGCTCAGATCCCAAGATTTCATGCTATCATGCCAATCGATCTCTTTCAAAAAATGATGGTCTAGAATATCAAAGCTCAGGTGCAACTTGTTCTTCCCATGAGGAAGCCACTCACAAGGAGGGGTGGAAATCATGCATGCCTCATGCCTAATCAAAGGAAAAACTTCATACTCAACCGACTATAGAGCTTTCTCTTTGATATATTCAATGAGCTTCCATTTTCTTTTGAAGATAAGGAAGACATGTCATTACCTGTGGCTGAAATTCAATTGGGACAGAAAGGTAACCATCAGCAAGGAGGTGATGGAAATAAAAGTTTCATGTTCTTATTTGATGATCTCCTTTCTTATGTTGATAATGATGAGGAAGACACAACTATGTTCACGCTAACAACCAATTTGGCACAACAAAAATTTATTGAGAGTAATGAGGAGTTGTTGTCCCCCAACAATCAGTATGGTAATCAACACATGAGTTATGAGCAAGGACATGAAGGTAATCAAGTTTTGTGTCTTGGGGAGCCAAAGGTCCATTTAGTTACTCATCAAATTGAGCTAGTTGCTAGTCCATTCTCCTTGCTTCAGGAAACACATCTAGAATTTGATGTTTCCCAAGACCTTGAAAAGAACTATCATGCGGCTAAAATTGTTGTTCTTATTCAGAAAAGCAAGGGAGATGTAGAGGAGGATGTGTTTTGGGATGAAATAGAGCTATTTTTCTCAAACCTTGATACAAAACTAACATCTCATAGCTTTGAAAGTCGTGAGAAGCATGAACATAATGTGGAGGCATCCATTTTACAGCAAGAGCCACCTAAGCTAGTTCATTTGGATTAGCAAAAAGGTGTTGAAGAAGTAGTCCAAAAGCTAGAGGCCAACAATAGAAGCTCTAAGTTTGCTCTTTCAAGAGGATTCCCTATTAGACATCTATCAAGGGTGAAGGAAAACAAAGAATCACTCCTCATGCTGACACCCAAACATGAAGTCCCAATTGGAGATGAGGTCAAAAGAGAGTGTGTTCAATCAATCAACACCCTCTCAAGCAACAGTGTGCATGCACATCATAAAGAGGTTGGTAAACCAGTATGTGACTTTCTAGATGATTTACAATATTTTGTTGAAGTTATATCCAAAATATTTCTTCCTCTAGCTACCCATGAATATGTCAATCATTGCAAATTGAGGAGAAAGGTGAGTTATTTCATAGAACTAGTAAATAGATTTGTTTATCATTGCCTCGTTGCTGGTTATTTTAGAGTAGGGTAAGTTTCAAGTTTAATAAGTGTTGTTGCACATATATTAGTTGTAGTTTTCAATTCCTCTAAGTGTTGGTTGCACATTTAGATATTTGTTTCTGAGAAGGGGCAAGCTATTATAATGAACTACAATTACATGAGATAGACATCCATCATATGAAACAGTGAATACATGTATCCACTGATGCACATCATACATGCCTCCCTCATAGAACTCTAATTAGCTATAACTGTCTGTAGAAGATGTACTTTTGTCTCAAACCTATTCTAATTTCTAACCCATCAAGTAAACCTATATCATTCATTACAGTGAGTTTGTTAATTCACTATCACAAATCATACACATATACTGGATGAATTAGGAGAGGTTGCAGTCTAGACGTGAGTTGCATAAATGAAAAAAGGAGTGTATTTTTCAAATTTTTTGTCATACAAGTGACTCTGTGCCCAATGGACTTGTCAAGGCAACTGGTTATAATGTTTAGCAGGCAAACATGTCGCAGATGTTGCCAAAAATGTTACCAATTTTTGGTACCACACTCAATCAGGTGGAGCTGTTATGTTTTAAACTAAATTAAAGTAAATTTTGTTGGAAAGTTGACTCCCAGGGATTATATGGCTTATTTTGTGTTGTCATTATGGAAACAAAGTCATATGAAGTTTTGACAGTAAACTATGAAGCAAAAATTGACTAAGTATAGAAGACAGAACAGAACAGTGACTTACAGTCGATCAGGGCATCAGTGCACGTGCGTACAACCACATCAGGATATGCGCATTCAGACTTAAGATCTATGGTATGTTATTATGCTTACCCTATACATGCATGGTACAGAATGGCAGTATGGGCAAGTTACAAAAAGAACAAGTACACTAATAGTTTAGAATACAGAGTATGAAGCCGACTTCATGATTTTGGTTAGCGTATAATATTTTGTTATGTAAAGGTTAAGCGCCTATTGTAATAAGTTTTTAATCATGTATTAAACATTGTTGTAAACACACTTAAGCCAATTTGTTTGGAAGCATTGTGAATATTGTTTTTGGGTCGACTAAGGTCTTGTTTATAGTCGCGTCTATTCAGGCATAAAGATATATATATGTAATACAAAGATATATTGAAAGTGTCATCAAAATAGTCAGAGAAGATGTATAGAAGAGAAGTATGAAGATAACAATATGAGATAGGGCCCTTAAAGAAGTTAAGAGCATAAATGCATAACTAGAACTGATCAGACATATGTGTCACATACAACAGTTCATTTTTGGATATAGTGCATATCTATTCTCATGAGGTTGTAGCCTTCTTTCTCTTTGAGAAGTGAGCTCTTGGACAGTGAGTCCTCACCCCTAATAGGGTTATTTGTAAAATACTCCTAACAGGGTTAGACCCTTAAACAAGTCATTGTACTCACATTGTAAATACTGCTTCTAACAGGGCAAAGGAACTTTAACAAGTTCATTATACTAGTACAATATTTGTGGGTACTAATTCCCACAGGGGTTTTCCTCTAATCAAGGTTTCCCCATAATCATATCAAGTGTTATGTGTTCTTGTGTTAAGATTCATTGGATGTATATTTAATTTATGTTTAAGTTTCTGAATTTGAATAATTAGCTAAACACTAATTCACCCCCCCCCTCCTCTCAGCGTTTCCAACAATTAGTATCAGAGCAAGGTCCTCAGAGAGAAAAGTTTAACCACTTGAGGAGATCACGGATTCAACAAAAGTCAAACATCTAAAAAAATAATCTTGAAGCATCCCTTGAAGATCTAGATAGATTTGAGAAAGAAAATGAAGAACTTAAACTAAAATTTGATGGCTCACAAATGCTTATCAAAAAACTAAGGAAAGAACTAAAAGATTGCTCCACCAATGATTTGAAACTGAATTAAGAGAGCATGTCTCTGAAAGATAAGATAGAAGAATTGAATGATCAATTAACTGATAGCTTAACAACTATTGAAGAGAAGAACAAAGAAAAGAAACATTTGGATGAAGAACTCATGCAAGCCAATATGAAAATCTTGGAATTGGAAAATATCAAGAACAAAATTGAATCTAAATTATTAGGAGCAAAAGACAAGATTGATAAACTACACACAAGCTCTGATATGATTCAATCACAGCTCTATGCACAAAAGCTAAAAGGTGATACCACTGGTATGGGATACAGTTTAGCTCAAATTGAGATTAACTCATTACAAGAAAGAAAGAAAGCTCTAACAGAATCTTCAGAAGAAAAGAAAACTGAAAATCATGAAGAGACTAAAGCAGAAACACCAAAAGATAAGCACAATTACTCCTTCAATGCTTACTATTACTCCTGTAATAAGTTTGTTCATAGGGCTATTCATTGCAGAACAAATCAAAGAAATCATCCACAACTGAACCAAAGGAATCAAACTCAATTCAATCAGATAAATCAACCTCAAAGAAACTTGCAGAACATTACATGTCAGATATGTAACTACAATGGACACACAGCCAAGAAATGTAGCATTATGAATAAAAACACCAGACCTCCTATCATTTGTCACTCATGTGGAAAAGCTGGACATATCTCAAGGTTTCGTAGATCAAGAACAAAAGGATAAGAGAATCCCAAGAAGTCTTTGTCTGAAGAATCAGGAGAAGTCAAGTTTGTGGAAGCCAAAGCTAACTCAGATAAAATATGGGTTGAAGAAAAGAAGGATAATGAAGAGAACAAGGTAGCAGATGCATCCTCAATGGACGCACCTTCTACTTCTGAATAGTTGACCCTCATGGTCTTAGGGGGAGCTATTCTAGCTCTGAACCCTTGCATGGCTGGTATACTCACCTTTGAGTATGCACCTATGGATTCATGCATGTAATCATGAATTAAGGTTGTATGAATTCACACATTTCCTTTACTTCATTCAAAACAAATTTTGAAATTCTCTGTGTAAACTGCTTTACGACAACGAGCATTAAATGCAATTTATCTTTATATAAATTGGCAGAAGATCTTAAAAACCTCACTTTGCATTTGAGATTGAAGCATTTAGAAAGAAGATAGGCATCGAGCATCAAATCACTACATCTTGAAGGATTAGTTGGTTTGTGAATGGATTATGTTTGGAACAGAACCCTAGCAGTCGCGTCATTCCAGAATCATCGTAAAACCCTACTTAACCTAGTTGCAAGTAAGTATGGCAACCCCTATTGTATTTGACATTGCTGAGAGGAAGAGATTTGTTTTTAAGAAGCATCCATTCAATTCCATACTGGATGATGTCGAAGGAGTGTTCTCTAGGACTTTGTTAGGAGTCGTACATGTAGAAGACATCTGCGCATATGTTTATTGGAAGAAGGAAACAGTTGGAGACAACAACATTGCATCAATCATGGGTTCTATGATGAAACCAGATTATACATTCAAGGATGAATACACGCATCTCACTAATAACCCTATATTTGAGTATTCCAATGCACACGAGTTATATGAGCCAGAATGGGTGAAGATATTACTGAACAGGATACTTGATGATCTATACTAGATAGGTGAGGTTCCTTTCCGCATCACTACAGATCTAATTCATGAGATGACTGGACTTCCCAAGACTGGACCAGTTCTTCCAACTGGTAAAGATGTTAAGAAACAAGTTGATAAGGCATGCTTATCGAGGAGTGATAGGCACGGTATGATAGCTGATCCCATCAAGAAAGATGACATCAAGCTAGTTACCATGATACTAGGTTATAAATTTCAGCATGCAAGCAGACTAAACAGTGTATCTGCAGCTACTGTCTTAGCAGCAATAAAAATGGTGAATGGTAATACTCATTACAACCTATGTGAGATATTGAGTGCTCAATTGATTGACAACATCCAAGCTATTAAGCATGACAAGAGCAAGATATTCAGGTTTGGCTCACTGATCATATATCTCTACTTCCACATAGTAGGAAAGGTTGCAAATCTCTACCTAGACAAAAGCAAACTGACTATGTCACATATTTTACTAAAAGCCACATCAGAGAGTAGTGTGAAGAATTCTATGGACATGGACATCAGGACATTCAAAATCAAGATGCAGAAGAGGTTCAAGATACCTGAGAAAATAGTTGAGAAGTACAAAGACACCATATGCTTCATGGTGGAGACTGACTATACTTGCATGGAGGTAGTTGAGCCTAGGACAAAATGGATTCACCCTCTTGGTTATGAAGTTGAAGAACATGTTCTGGAAGGTTATGCACAAGTCCTCTTATCTGCGCCCAAGGATCCCAATTAACCTAGATGGGGCACTTACAAAGAAAAGACAAATCAAGTTGATTATGTCTTATACAATGCTGAGAACAAAAGGAAAGCATCTAGGATTACCTCAAATATCCTAAAAGTTCATGGTGTTAAACAAGAAGATCTTGATAGAGCTAGAGAAGCCAAGATAGCAAAAGAACTGGAGAAGACTCCCACAGAAGTAAAAATAGAAAAGACTGGTGATATGCCCAAGAAGAAGAAGAATAAATCAAATGAAGATACATCTGTGCCATCAACCACCATTGATCTAGAAGCATCTCCACCATCAGTACCTAGCAACAAGTCTAGAGGAAGGAAGGAAGCGCCCACTAGTCATCCACCCTCAAGAACTACAAGGAGCAAGGTAAAGAACACACAAGCTCCTCCTGAGGTAGGTTTTAGACCTAGTCTTAATGTCTTAAGGAATAGGATTGTCAATGAAGGGAGACTAGATACAATTACAAAGGTTTATGACAAGTATTAGGAGATAGATAAATATGAGATACACTCTATGCTCATTTCTCACATGATCAAGTTTAAAAAGTTTGTTCTAGAACTCAAAAAAGTGATACCAGACAAGCTATGGAACATTCTAGAGATAATGAAAAGGCATGCAATCAAGGAAGATATGAGGATTTGAGAAGAAACATTGGATAATCTTCTTCCTATTTGTGCACATGATGAAAAGGAAATTCTATTAGATTTGGTAAAGCCTCATCTTAGAACAAAGACAAGGACTCTTCATATTATTAACAAAGAGTATGAGTTAGTTGGGATAAAGACTGAAAAATATTTTGCACAATTGTTTTTGGATAGACATATGTATCCATCAACGATGCCTACAGCTAAGGCAACTCCAGTTCCTCCTAAACAGGTTGCAGAACCAGTAATTCAGAATGCACCTAAGATAGGTCCACAGGCTTCAACGCCCTCAGTCTCAATAGCCTCTGATATAGAAAAAGATTCAGGGGACACTATAGTGATTGATGATATCAAGATATCTATGACTGCTTCTGATAATGATATGGATAAAGTTGAAAAATCATTTGTAAACTCGGAAGAGACAGAGAAGGCATGCACTGATGATACATCTTTGCAACAAGATAAATTTGCCTCTATAGATTCAACAAACTTGAACAAAGAGGAAGATAATCAAAACAATGAGACACCAATCATGGAGATCCCAGTTAAAAGTGAACACATGGATACTAGTCAGAATACCATATTCACACCATCCATTCAACCATCTACCTCATTGTTGTCAAGTTTAACTCCTCACTCAGCAAGTATGGATGCTTGGGGAGAAGAAGACCTGATCAAGATCAATGTCCTAGCCATGGAAAAGGCCAAAGAGAAATAGGTTATGAGGAATCCTCTCTTCTTAGAATCAGTAAAAATTTTGAATGACCTAGTACCTGCGGACAATAAAGTAGCAAAAATTCAGTCAGTTGATGACGTAGACAGTATACTAACAAGCTTCAAAGCTCATTTTACAAGCTTAGTAGACTCAGCTACTAGAATTGTAGAAGATGAGTACAAAAAGGAAAGGTTGAATGAACTAGTAAATAATTTTTCCTTATATTTAAATTCAATGAAGATTGGTCAGTCTATGTTGAAAAAGTTGGCAGCTAAAGGCAGAAATGTAATAGCCAACTGCATGGACAGGGTGAAATTCACCTCTAAACATATCAAGAAGATAGAGGAGGCAGATATCTTGGTTGACAGTGTTAGTAAATCAGTCAAGACATTCACGCAAGACATGAACATTTGCAACAGTATCTATCAAGATCATCTTGACAAGATTGAAAAGTCAAAATTTGAGATTAATAAGATAAGAATCAGACAGACCCAACTGAGAAATGCACTAGTGCCCTCCTTGGCAGTTCTAGATGAGAACATCAAACAAATTGATGCCACTATTGTCACATATAATCAAGGTCCCTGCATGGACCTAATAAAAATGGAGAAGCTCACTTATTCTCTATGCGCCCATCTCCAGACAGTTGATGCAATGAAGGCATTCTGGTAGCAAGAGATAAAGAATCTTCAGGTTGTATAGCCAGATGTATATATGGAGTAAGTATCTAGAGACTTAAAATTTTGACACCTTTGTCATTAATCTCAAAGGGGGAGTAATATACAAGGAATATGTGTATATATGGGGAGTAGTATATATTATAAAGTATAATGATATACAGTTTTTGGGTGTTAGTCAATTTTGAGTAACTTGGCCACATTCCTTTGTTGGCATTAATGACAAAGGGGGATATTGTTGGCAAGTTGACTCCTAGTGAGTATGTAGCTTATTTTGTGTTGTCATTATGGTAACAAAGTCATATGATGTTTTGACAATAAACTATGAAGTGAAAATTGGCTAAGTATAGAAGACAGAATAGAACAGTGACTTACAGTTGATCAGGGCATCAACGCACGTGCCTACAACCACATCAAGATATGTGCATTTAGAATTAATCTCTATGGTATGTTATTATGCTTACCCTATACACACATGGTATGGAATGGCAATACGGACAAGTTACAGAAAGAACAAGTACACTAACAGTTTAGAATACAGAGTATGAAACCGACTTCATGATTTTGGTTAGCGTATAATCTTTTGTTATGTAAAGGCTAAGCGCCTATTGTGATAAGTTTGTAATCATGTATTAAACATTGTTGTAAAAATGTTTAAGCCAATTTTTTTGGAAGCATTGTGAATATTGTTTTTGGGCCGACTAAGGTCTTGTTTATAGTCGCGTCTATTCAGGCATAGAGATATATATATGTAATATAAAGATATATTGAAAGTGTCATAGAAATAGTCAGAAAAGATGTATAGCAGGGCAGTATGAAAATATCAGTATGAGATAGAGCCCTTAAAGAAGTTAAGAGCATAAGCGTGTAACTGGAACTGATCAGACATCTATGTCACATACAGCAGTTCATTTTTGGATATAGTGCATATCTATTCTCAGGAGGTTGTAGCCTTCTTTCTCTTTGAGCAGTGAGCTCTTGGACAGTGAGTCCTCACCCCTAACAGGGTTATTTGTAAAAGACTCCTAACAAGGTTAGACCCTTAACCAGGTCATTGTACTCACATTGTAAAGACTGCTTCTAATAGGGCAAAGGAACTTTAACAGGTTCATTATACTAGTACAATATTTGTGGGTACTAATTCCCACCAGGTTTTTCCTCTAATCAAGGTTTCCCCGTAATCATATCAAGTGCTATGTGTTCTTGTGTTAAGCTTCATTGGATGTATATTTGATTTATGTTTAAGTTGCTGAATTTGAATAATTAGCTAAACATTGATTCACCCCCCTCTCAATGTTTCCAACACATTTTAGTTCTGCTGAATCACATTCATATGCATAAAGAAGAAGAGAAAGGGATTACACATAAAACAATGCATTATGCTGATGCATATGACATAAGAGAGTATAAAACATTTTCAGAAAGGTAATCTTTATTGAGAATGCAAATAAATAATGTCTCACACAAGCCGTGAGACTAACCATTAACATGCAAATGAAAGGCATATTACACATTTGAAGATGATTTAAATAATAAAAGGCATAGTTAGTAAAGAGTGACTCATCATTGTCTGGATGATGAGCACGGACTGTGTTGCTTTGCCTTGTCTTCAATCCTCCCACTTGCCTTGCATCTAGCCATTGCTTCTTTATTGCTCCATTCCTGCATATGAGAGATAAGAGCGATGTTAGATCAATGATCTAAGGAATGTCAGGTCATCATATACCACATATACCTACATTTACAAACATACAATATGCTCCACATATGCATAATAACAGACACAGGTAAAGATCTTGTTGCTAAATTCTTCATTTTAAAATTTCAGCATGTGGAAAAAATTGGGCTCCCACGAAGGTAGAGCTCAGCATGATGTTGAGTGACACAATCGTGCTATAGAAATGAAATTAAAGAGATAGAGAATCAAATATTGTTACTAGATGCAACCCAAATTTTGGATGGTGAATTTGAAAAGAAACTAAAAAGAATCCAAATAGTGTTAATTTGCAACTTCACTATTTTCTGATTATAGTCACTTTGCACTCATGGTATAAACATGTGCGGACAAATGAAAGCATGATAGTATACTCAAAATAAATATTTCTGAGTTTACTTTAGTTTAAATCAAGTTTGAGTCATTTTTATGGAGAAATGAAAGAGTTATGTCTATTTTAGTAACAACACCCTGTTCAGAAACGTTTTCTAGAATTGGCAGCCAAAGAAAATAGTGGTACAACTATATATGGACTAGTACAGCTCTATAAATTGGTGAGGAGTAAGATATTGGCATTACGAATAAACTTTATTCTTTCCAGAAAATTTAATTTTGAATTTTGAATGGTCAAATAATTCATTTTCTGGAAACTGCCCTGTTATTCCATATGTGAGATCTTGTTACTCCTGGGGAACATAAGCAACAAGACACTCAGAGATATCAGCTCTATCAGAGGTGAAAATAACATTAATCATCATGATACACAAAGTTCTCTACAATTGTGTAACAGCAGCAATAACTTCAATAACAGTCACAAAGATCAAGGCACTACAATCAGCGAGGAAGCCTAGCAAGACCAAAGACAATAGTCCATCATGAATACAAAGGTTAGTGCCTTCAGAAGATCTCACTAATATTTAAGATATATAATTTTCTGTTATAAAGTCAATGGACACAAGGATAGATAATCTGAAAAGAGGTACAAATGAATTCATTATAGCAAGTAAAATTCAAATACAAAGAAAGGTTTGATAGCAAATGGTGGTCATGTAAATGCAAGCAGCAAATTCATGGATTAAACAAGCAGATTTTCAAATCATGGACAATGAAAATCAATGCACAGAAACAGAAGCAAACACCATTTTATGAAAGATAAATCATGTCACCAAAATAGTGAGCAGAAATACAGAGAGATGCAGATATTTTGCGAGTTTTCCATGTTGAGAGCAGCAGTAGCAGCCCAGGTGAGAGAACTAACTATAGTTTTTCATGAAATCAAGAGAAGTAGCCTTAACAGTGGCAGAGCATCATGAACAATGCATTTTCCATGAGAAGAAGAATGTAGCTAACTGATTACAGCAATAGAGATTGACATTTTAGAATAATCATTAAGATGACTTATACCAGTAAGACATATGTGCTTCAAAAGTTGTGTGCCATAATGCAAGATAGACAACAAATAGAAGAAAAAATAACAGCTCGCACAAGAGATCCACAAATTGTCTAGCAATTTCCAAAAAATTCTTCTTCAAAGCCTCATTCAAGCTACAACAAATTTAGAGATGTCTAATATTTTCACATATTTTATTAGCAAATTTTTAGAGTTGGAAATAGAGCTCGAAGGAAAGCATTTCCAAACTGTAACGGCTGTAAAGCACGAAATACAAAGCAGCCATAGAGAATATGAAAACCCTCAGCTGCGACAAACACAGAAGATTTCCAGTGATAAACACAAAGATCTGCCACTTTTCCCATCTAAACCAGCTTGAAGGGTTTTTCAGTCCTCATACGTACCTATGCATGGAGAAATATATATGGATAGAGCCTCAAATTTGCAGCGAATTCCAATCAAAACTCCAGTCGACCCTAGCATTTCATGGCAGTGCCTAGGCTGAGGAAAAAATGAAATAAAAATTGGATGAAATGAAGTGTGTGTGAATCCTTTTAGGGTTGATATGCTTCCTCTTTCCATCAAAAGTAAAAGGCTTTTGTGCCTGCTTTTTTATGTAAAGGTTATATTATTAAATAAAATTAATAAAATGGTAGAGTGAAAACCATTTTTTATTAATATTATTGAATAATATAATATGTGAATCGTTGGATTTTTGTGAAAAGTTTGATTTTAAGAGTAAAAGATAAACTTTTTATTTTTACACCTTTTAATTTATTAAATAAATTATTAATTATTATTTTAATAAATATCAATTAAATTAACAATATTATTAAGTGATTTGATTATTGCTTAATAAATATTGCTAATATAATTAGTGTTTGTTAAAATAATATAATTATAAATTAATTAATAAATTAGGTGTGAAATAGATATTTATTTTACTTTTAAAAGTCAAAAAATAGATATTTTGTAGAGTTATGGCAATATGCAAATGTCAAATTATAGTTGTTAAAGTCTGCAGAAAGTTATTACATTTCAGAGGCTCCTTATACGTTGTTTAAGGGATAAGGCTGCATTTATAGAGGGTATTTATGGTGGTCGTTATGAGGAATGACTTTGGGGACACCTGTATACATTTTTAAAGTCTTTTGAGGGGCTCAAAAATGGCTTTTTTCCTTACATCTGACCCAGGAGTTATTGCTGATATCAATGATGTAGTTGGCTGGAAAATGCATAAGTATGAGTTAAAGGCTCATTTGTAAGGAGTTCTTTTTCCGTTGGCTGATTGTTTTGTAACTGTTCTTCTAAGCTCTTAACAAAAGCAAAGAAATTTTGTAACCCATTTTCAGAGATATACAGGTTCATGACACTTTTTTTATGTGATTTATAGCTTATGCCTTCCTCACTTAATCTATTATTGTGTGCTTAGTATTGGTGCAAATTTATGTGATATCATTTATCCTCAAATCTATATTGCATGTTGGTGCTTTTATACAGTATTTCCTCATATTTTATTTACAGATTGTGAGTTGTGTTAAATCAGTTTTTCCAAATTGTGAGAGATTTTTTTTCTCCTTTTAAAGGTTGTTATTATAAGCCTTCTTACAAATTGATTATGCAGAGATTATGAGTTAGTGGGACTGTGCAAAGAAGTATATGTTGCCTTTCTTATTGTGTGTCTGTTATATCTGTGGATCTCAGAACTTTGTTTTCTAGTACATCACCCTTTACGAGTTAGATTTATTTATGTTCATCCTTCTACCTCTTTCCTCCAGCAAAAGGTTTAGTTTTAGGTGGTTTCAGGTGAGTTATCTGACATGAATTCAACCTTCATTTGGAGATTCACTCTAGCTATAGGTTACCCACAACCTTGGTTTGTTTCCATGTTCCTCAAAATTGATCAAGTATTCTTGGAAACTTGATCAGTGTGCAATTTTGAGTGATAACAATACCATATTGGAAAATGATATAATTAAGGATAAACATGGAAACTTGTTTTCCTGTGGTAGTGATCAATGGAATGACTTCAATCCACTTCGTAAAATATTTTGTTGCGGTTATAATGAACTTATGGCCATTGGAAGATGGAGGGTGAATTGCGCCCATGAGGTCGATTCCTCACTAACTAAACGGTAATGTTATTGTAAAAGGATGAAGCTGTTGCGCTGGTGCATGAATAAGATTCTCATATATTTGACATTTCTTGCATTTCTTAGAAAAATGAATGGAATCTATCTCCATAGTAGGCCAGTAGTAACCCATACGCATGAGCTTCTTAGCCAAGGATGGACCATTCGAATGTGTTCCACAAATACCCTTGTGTACATCTTGTAAGGAAGTTTTAGCTTCATCATGTTCAAGACATCATAAGAGAGTATCGTCAAGACCGCGCCGATACAGGGTGTCAGATATTAGGAGATAGCGGGAGGTTTGGCGTAAAAAGGTTCATTTTTGGTTTTTGGATAAGTCAAGTGGAATGATATTGTCTTTGAGGTAGGAATATATCTTTCCGTAGGTAGGGGAATCTTGTCTGATAATATGACACATGATTCTTCTACCAGGATCATCGTACGCAGGATAAGTCAAAGATTCCACTAAGAACTCAAAATGGGCTTTGGTATCTTTCACATCAAAGAGAGAAGCAATAGTTTCCATAGTGTCTGCAGCCTTATTTTCATGTCTTGGAATTTTCTCAAAGGTAATGATTGAAAAATATTGCTTAAAGTCATCCACCATGTGCTTATATGGTAAAAAATTTTCATCTTTGGTATGGTATTCATTATTAACTTGATTGATAATTAACTAGGAGTCTCCATAGACATTCAATTCAGTGACTTTCCATTGCAGAGACATCTTCAATCCAATCATCAAAGCTTCATACTCAGCTACATTATTTGTACAAGGAAAGAGTAACTTGTAAGACTTTGGTATTGTATATCCTTGTGGTGTAACAAATAACACTCCAGCTCCTGAACCATGTTGAGTATATGATCCATCAAAATACAACCTCCATGTTTGTGTAGATAATGTCAAGATATGTGCATCTGTAAATTCTGTATGTATAGGTTGATCATCTATTAGTGGTGCCTCGGCTAGTTGATTGACAATTACTTGCCCTTTAATAGCCTTCTGATCAACATAATCATTATCAAATTCACTAAGCAGCATAACCCACTTAGCTAATCTTCCTGTCAATGTTGTCTTACTCAATAGATACTTCAAAGGATCAATCTTTGCAATAAGCTTAATGGAATGAGACAACATGTAATGTCGCCACTTCTATGAAGCAAATACTACTGCTAGACATGCTCGCTCAATTGGTGAATAATTGAGCTCATATCCCACAAGGGTGCGACTAATGTAATATATAGCCTTCTCCTTTCCTTCTTGATCCAAAAGAGCACCGAGCGAGACTTCTGTAGCTAAAATATAGAGCAAGAGTGGCTTGCCTAGTGTTGGTTCCCAAAACCACATATTGGAAATCCAAGAGCCTGCCAATTCTCCAATAGGATTCCAAATTAGTTCTGGCCAAAAAATGGGAATAATTCAAATTCCCCTACACTTTAGGCTTCGCTACACCTAGGCGGGTAAACCTTCACCTCAAACTTGATCACTTTCTCCAAGGTTTTTCTATAGCGAATTTAAGTTTGTGAGTTTTCCGGCTGGCAAATTCCTCGAACTCGATCAATATGAAATCGAATGCTGAATGTTTGAATTAATTATTTTGTGTAATGATTTTAAATAATGGATTTGAGGTTTATAAGAAGGATTTGATAGATTTTCTGACTTCACATATAAACCCAATAATTCAAAATAAAAGACCAGTGCCTCTACTCATTCGGGCAATAGAGTCAACTTCGATGAAGATTACATACAACTTTATAATGTTC
>MU226133.1:449928-470263 GCA_018584345.1 Thuja plicata
CTTAATAAATAGAAGAAATAAATATTAATTAAATAATAAATATTTAATTAATTCATCAAGTCAATATTAATTAAATAATAAATATTTAATTAATTAATTAGTGAAGCCATTTTTTAGTGTATACAATTAACACACAAGACAAATTAAGCAATAGGCGCCTAAAATGGATGGAGTATCTACCAGTCTTCACTTTTACTATCAAATACAAGAAGGGACAGTTGAACAAGGTGGTAGATGCTTTCAGCAAGAGATTGCTGACAGTCCAAGAAGTTCAACTCCAAAGCATTGGCATAGAGAGTTTTAAGGACCTCTATAGAGATGATGAAGACTTCTTAGAAGCCTACAAGGTATGTTCTGATTTTCAAAATCACTTTCACAGTCAATTTGTAGAATATACATTACGAAGTGGTCTTTGGTTTAAAGGGAATCAATTATGTGTCCTTAAGGGTTCAATGAGAGAAAATATCATTTAGGAGAAGCACAATGGTAGCCTCAATGGACATTTTGGCATCAACAAGACCATGGAGTTAGTACAGAGGTTCTATCATTAGCCCAAGTTGCCTAGAAATGTAAGAAGGTGTGTTGAACAGTGTGTTGGGTGTATGAAAGCAAAAGGGGGAGCTAGTAATGCAGGTTTGTACCAACCTTTGCCCATTCCCAATAGAACATGGAAGAGCATTAGCATAGATTTCATAGTAAGGCTCCCTAAGAAAAATATAGGATTGGATAGTATCTATGTGGTGGTAGATAGGTTTAGAAAAATGAGTCATTTTATTCCTTGTAAGAATACGCATGATGCAAGTTATATAACTCATCTCTTTTTCAAGGAAGTAGTGAGGATACATAGACTTCCCTTAAGCATTGTTTCAGACAGGGATGTCAAGTTTATGGGTCATTTTTGGAAGACTCTATGGAGAAGATTGGTTACTAACTTGTCTTTTGGATCATCTTACCATCCCCAAATAGTAGGTCAAACTGAGGTGATTAATAGGGTGTTGGGTAACTTTCTTAGATGCCTAACTAAAGAGTGTGGGAAGACATGGGATCTAGTTATACCACAAGCTGAATTTGCCTATAATGATAGTATTAACTGGACCAATAGAAGAAGTCCTTTTGAGATAGTGTATGGGATGCACCCAAGGGGAGTATGTGAGCTTAGAGATCTAGGAGCCATGGAGTATAGGAGTGGCCATGCAGAAGACTTCTCTCAGATAATGAAAGAGATTCAGGAGAAAGTTAAGAAGACTATAACAGAGGCTACTCACAAACTGAAAGCCAAGGTGGATGAGAAAAGAAGAGATGTTCAATTTGAAGTGGGAGACTATTTCAAGGTTCATCTGAACAAATCCAGATTATGGAAAGGAATGCCTACAAAGTTGCAGATGAAAAGAGTGGGACCATGCAAGATAATAGCTAAGTATAGGAAAAATACCTATAAGATGGAACTTTCTTCAGATTTGGGAATCTCACCAGTGTTTAATGTAGTAGACTTGGTGAAGTTCAAGGGACAATTGTCAAAAGTACACCAGAATAGTCAAGAGATCTTAGAAGATGTCAGTATAGTAGCTTTACCTCCAAAAGCTAAGTGTCAAGCAGAGAAGATTTTAGAATCTAGAGTGAAGAAGACAACCAGACACAAAGTGTATATGGAGCACTTGGTCCATTGGAAGGATCGCCCTAAATCTAAAGCTACACGGGTGGAGGAAAGCAATTTCAAGAAGTTTGGAATTGATATCTCTTTGATATCCCCTCATGTTCCTTAATATTTGTGCAGAGGGGGAGAATGGTGCAGGAGCACCCATGGGTTGGTTAGTCAATCCTATGCAATTTTTTTGTGTGAATCCCTCTGAGGAATTTTGTATATTCCATAAGGTCATGTTGACCATAGTATGTGAGTACAATAGGGATTAGGGTCTACTTAAGTCTTAAGTCCTTGGAAAGTTGCAATTAGGGGCTAAAATGTTGTAAAGCCTCCTGATTGGTTAGTGGAGATGATGATGTTAGCATGATGTCATTAGGGCTTGGATTTGTTTAGAATCATGTTTCAACCCAGGTTGAAGTATAGGATGAGGTTAGATGAGTGTTTGAACTCATTTTCTTGAAGTTGTAAAAAGATGTAAAAAGTTGCTCGGACAACATTGTCCAAGTTTGAAAAAATGGTTGACCTATTTAAGACCCGTGATGACCTAATATTCCAAGGTTAGACACCTATTGTACGGATTCTGATTTGGAGGAATACAGAGAAGTGTTGTTTGTGTGCATTCTAGCTAGTTATTGAGTAACAGTAGCTTGAATATGGATTGAATTCAATACTGTATCTCATGCATAGATTAAATTATTATTTTTATTGCTTTGTGTGTTTTTGGTTTGGTATTTTTAAGTTCTTTATTATTTTTCTATAAATATTCTTGTTTTGCACTGTCACTGGTTTAAACCAGGCAGATTGTAAAGATGTAGACCTAGCTCACTATCTCACTGTTCAATCTATATGGCCTCTTAGGAATAGTGAGTAGAATCCATGTACATACCATATATAGGAGCTTGGACCCTCAAATGTAGATGAAGCCTTTTTAAGGTCTTTCCCTAGGCGAGCCAGTGGTGAGCTTGGCTAGGGAAGACACCGGTGCAGAGTACATAACTTGCAAAGGTGTGAAATAAATGTTATAAATTTGAATTTAATAAGATTATATGACTATTTTTTGTGTTTTCATTATGGAAACAAAGTCATATGAAGTTTTGATAGTCAGTTCATAAACTTTGAAGATCAAAATTTGGCTAAGTATAGAAGACAATGCAGACAGAGATATACCCGTTGATCAGAGCACCAACACACGTGAGAATAAAATCATCATGACCTAAGCCTTCAAATATAAGCTTTTGGATATAGAATTATACTAATTCTATACATGCAGCATCAGATATGTTTGTATGATGTAGTTACAGGAAAACTAAGTGTCATAAGTAGTTCAACAGAACAAAGCAGGGAGCTGACTATAGATTTTGATTAGCGCATATTAATTTGTTTTTTTATGGATATGTGCCTATTTTATTATGTTTTTAATGATTTTATTATCACTCATGTAAACATTCTTTAGCCAATTAACTTGGAAGCGTTGTCTATGTTGATTTTGGGCCGACTAAGTCTTAAGTTTCGATCGCGTCTATTGAGTATGTATATATACTTAAACATGTGTTTTGTATTAGTGGGTCAGATGTTTTTGAAAGAGAATGATCATAAGTAAGATAGTAGAGAAAGAATAATAATTAGTATGAGATAAAGCTCTACCAGTGATTAGAGTTTTAGCATAGAGAAGGAACTAATCAGACAAGTAGTGTCATAATAGCAGTTCAACTTTCAGATATTGTGAGTATCCATTATTAGGAGGTTGTAGCCTTCTTCTTATTGAGTAGTGAGCTCTAGCAGTGTGCCATCCACCTTTAACAGGGTTTTTAAAGACTCCTAATAGGGTTATTGTAATGAGTGCTCCTAACAGGGCAAAGGAACTTTAACAAGTTCATAAAACTAGTGCAATATTTGTGGGTACTAATTCCCACTAGGGTTTTCCTCTGATCAAGGTTTCCCCGTAAACATATCTTGTGTTATGTGTTATATTCTTTCTTATTGAATCTATTATCTATTTATTTGGCTAAGTTTCAAAGTTACTGAAATATAATAAATTGTTGAACACTGATTCACCACCACCCCCCCTCTCAGTGTTCCCATTCCTAACAATTGGTATTAGATCTTTGGTCCTCTGAGAGAAGTTTAACCACTTGAGGAGATCATGGACTCCGTAGAAGTGAAACATTTGAAAAATAATCTTGAAGCTTCTCTTAAAGATCTTGATAGATCTGAAAAAGAAAATGAAGAACTGAAATTGAAAATTGATGGCTCACAATTACTCATAAAAAAATTAAGAAAAGATTTGAAAGATTGCTCTACAAATGATTTAGGAAAAATGGTCAAAAAGATGAATGAAGAAAACTTGTATCTAAAGGGTAAGATTGAAGATTTGAATGAACATATAACAGATAACCTGACAGCAATTGAAGAAAGGACTAAATAAAATAAACAATTAGATGAATAAATTATGCAAGCTAACATGAAAATCTTGGAGTTTGAGAACATCAAGAAAAAGATAGAATTTGAGTTGACAGAATCCAAGAATCATATTGATAAATTACACACAAGTTCTGATCTATTACAATCATGTCTCTATGCACAAAAGATAAAAGGTGATACCAATGGTGTTGGATACAATGAAGCACAAATTAAAATCAATACAATGAAAGAAATAAAGAAAGCACAAGAAGAATCTTTAGAAGCAAAGACAACTGAGAATCTTGTAGAAGCTAAGGTAGAACCACCTAAAGATGAATGCAAACCAGTTAACCGCACTTTCTATGCCTATAACAAACAAGTTCATATGGCAAGGGAATATAAAGAGGTAAGACCTTTCAATGATTATTGTTACTCATGTAATAAATTTGGTCATAGATCCCTACACTACAGATCAAATCTAAGAAATCAGACACAACAAAATCAAAGAAGTCAGACTCGGTACAATCAAATAAATCAATCACAACAAAATTATTAGAACATTATATGTCAGATATGCAACTACAAGGGACACACAACTAAATAGTACAACATGGTTAATCATGTCAACAAGCGTCCAGTAATTTGTCACTCTTGTAACAAGGCTGGACACATCTCAAGGTTTTGCAAATCTAGAACGCAAAAACAAGGAAGACCTAATAAGTCTCAAGGATCTCTATTTGAAGAATCTGGAGAAGTCAAGTTTGTGAAAGCTAAAAAATATTTAGGAAAAATATGGGTTGAAGTAAAGAAAGATGATGGTATTGACAAAGTGGTAGATGCATCCATAGTGGACGCAACTTCTACTTCTGGTTAGATGACCCTCATGGTCATAGGGGAGCTAGACAAGATCTAAACCCCTGCGTGGTAGGTATACTCACCTCCGAGTATTCACCTTCAGTTTTATGCTCTTGGTAGCATTTTGATACATTATGCAAGAGTGCAAGGTTCTAAGTAGAGCAGGAACTAAAATTGGAATTCACAGTGGAAACCGTGTTACCGCAACAAGCATTAAATGCAGAAACTCATTTATAAGTCACTAAAAGATCTAATGTCTTCACCTTTACATCTGAGATTGAGAAGTTGGAGAGCATAGGAGATTCAAGCATCTTAATATTGACTAATTACCATTGGTTGGTTAGCAAAGTGGATTGAAGTTGTAATGAAACCCTAGCGCGGACACGTCATTTCAATATCTCTATGAAAACCCTATTTAAGCAATCTACAAGTAAGTAATGGCAACTCCTATAGTTTTTTACATCTCTAAGAAGAAGAGATATGTGTTTAAGAAGCATGCTTTCAAGTTAGTTTTGGATGATGTTGAAGGATAATTTTCCAAGACTCTGTTAGGAGTCGTGCATGTTGAGGATATACACACTTACATTTACTGTAAGAAGCAGTCCATTGGTGATAACAGCATAATGATGCTCATGGCATCTATGATTAACCTTGACTACTCATTCAAGGATGAATTCTCACATCTCTCAGATAACCCTATCTTTGAGTATACAAATTCACATGAGTTCTAAGAACTAGAATGTGTTAAAATTCTACTCAGTAGGATTCATGATGATCTATTTTGGATTGGTGAAGTTCCTATCCGTATTACTACTGATCTCATTCATGAGATGACCAGACTCTCAAAGATCGGTCTCGTTCTTCCCATTGGAAAGGATGTCAAGAAAAAATTTGAGTAGGCATGCTTATCTAGAAGTGATAGGTGCGGAATGATTGTTGATCATATTGTGGAGAAAGACATCAAACTCATCACCATGATACTTGGTTACAAGTTTCAGTACACAAGAAGACTTAATAGTGTATCTGCAGCTATAGTTCTGGCAGCAATAAGGATGGCAAGAGATAAAACTCAATATAACCTTTGTGAGATATTGCACGCACAACTAATTGAGAATATTAAAGTTATCAAGCATGACAAAAGCAAAATATTCAGATTTGGTTCCTTGATTATATACATATACTTCCACATTGTTGGTAAGGTCTCTAATATTTACCTAGACATGAGCAAACCTACCTTGTCTCAAATTTTGTTGAAACGTACATCAAAAAGCAGTATAAAGGATTCTATGGATATGGAGATCAAGACATTTAGAATTAAGATGTCGAAGAGGTTTAGAATACCTGAGAAGATAGTTGAAAAATACAAGGACACCATATGCTTTATGGTAGAAACAGACTATACATGCATGGAAGCAGTTGAGCCAAGAACCAAATGGATTCACCCACTTAGTTATGAGGTAGAAGAACATATTTTGGAAGGATATGCACAAGTCCTTCTATCTGTGCCTAAAGATCCAAATGAGCCTAGATGGGGCACATATAGAGAAAAGACAAATCAAGTTGATTATGTCCTATACAGTGTAGACAATAAGAGGAAAACATCAATGATTACCTCTAACATTCTGAAAGTTCATGGTGTCACCCAAGAAGACCTAGATAAAGCAAGGGAAGCTAAAATTTCTAGAGAACTTAAGAAAACACCTGCAGAAGCCAAAATAGAAAAATTTGATGATATCCACAAGAAGAAAAAGAATAAGTCTGGTGAGAGCATATATGCGCTCTCTACTACTATTGACCTGGAATCCTCTCCACCTTATGTGCCAAGCAAGATGACTAGAAGAAGGAAGCAATTACCCACAAGCCACCCATCCTCAAGGACAACTCGAAGCAAAGTAAAGAATACTCAAGCTCCTCCTGAGGTAGGATTCAGACCTAGTCTTGAAATCTTGAGAAACATAAGCATTAATGAAGGATGACAAGATTCAATTGCAAATGTCTATGATAAATATCAAGAGATTGATAAATTAGAGATACATTCTATGATTATCTCACATATGATCAAGTTTAAAAGGTCAGTTTCAGAACTTAAGACAGTCATTCCAGACAAATTATGGAACATAATTGACTTATTAAAAAGACAAGCTCTAGAAGAGGATATGAGGATTAGAGAAGAAACACTAGATAATATTCTCCCTATTTTATCACATGATGACACTAATACATTTGGTACCAAATTGCAACGGCAGTGCCGTTGCAGTTTTTCCGTCACAACCTTGTCGTTGTCGCAATTGCGATGACAGACTATCGCAATTGCGATGATGACAAGGTTGTGAGGAAAAAACTACAACGGCACTGCCGTTGCAATTTGGTACCAAATGTATTAGTGTGAGAAGGCAATACTGTTAGATCTAGTAAAACCTCATCTAAGAACTAAGACAAGAACTCTTCATATTATGAATAAAGAGTATGAGTTGGTTGGAAAAGAGATTGAAAAAGCATTCAAGCAAGTATTTTTGGATAGACACATGTATCCATCAATGGTGCCTAAAACTAAAGTGACTCCAGTTTCTTCCAAGAAAGAGAAAGAATCAGAGATTCTAAATGTACCCGTGACAGGTCCACGAGATTTTGCACCCAAATTCTTGTCACCTTTTGATACATTCAAAGATTCATATGAAACCATTGTGATAAATGATGTTGAGATAACCATGTCAGCCTCAGACAATGACTTGAATAAGTTTGAGGAAGCCTTTGTGAGTACCAAAGAAGCTGAGACATTATGCACTGACAAAGCTTCTTTGCAACAAGATCAAGTTCCAACTGAAGAAACAACAGGTCAGGATAAATATAGAAAGGATGAACCTAATGAACTACCCTCTGTTGAGATGTCAATGAAAAGTGAATGTATGGATATAATTCAAAATTCTATATTCACTCCATCTATCAAGCCATCAATATCATTGTTGTCAAGCTTGACCCCTGACTCAGCAAACCTAGATGCATGGGGAGAAGAAGATTTGATTAAAATAAGTGTATTGGCCATGGAGAAAGCACAAGAGAAATAAGTAATGAGAAATCTTCTCTTTCTTGAGTCAATGAAAATTTTGAACAACTTAGTGCCTGCAGATAAGAAATTGGCAAACATTCAGTCAGTTGATGATGTCGATAGCATCTTGACAATCTTTAAAGAAAACTTCACAAGTCTAGTAGACTCAGCTACTAAAATTGTAGAAGACAAGTACAAAAAGGAAAGGATGGATAAATTAATAAATAACTTCTCATTAGATCTTAACTCATTGAAGATTGGTCAAGCAATTCTAAAAGAGTTAGCAGCAAAAGGCAAAAATATGATAGCTAACTATATGGACAGAGGCAAGCTCACTTCAGAACATACAAAGAAGATTGAGGAAGAAGACATCTTGATTGAAACCATAAGAAAATTAGTTGAAGTCTCTTCTCAAGACATCAATGTCTGTAACAACATCTATCAAGGGTAGATAGATAAATTTGAGAAATCCAAGATAGAGATCAGCAAGATAAGGACCAGACAAATACAACTAAGAAATACACTTGCACCCTCCTTAGTTGTACTGAATGAGAACATCAAGAAGATTGATAAAACTATTGTCACATATGATCAAGGCCCCTACATGGATCTAATAAAGATGGAGAAACTCACCTATGCATTATGCGCCCATCTTCAGACGGTTGATGCACTCAAGGTGTTTTGGTAGCAAGAAGTCAAGAACCCACAAATTGCATATCCATATGTGTACTCTAAGTAATTACTTAGAGATTTTAATTTTTTAGCACCTTTTTCATTAATGTCAAAGGGGGAGTATAGTGTATAAAAGAGCTTAGTGTATATAGCCAAAGTTAAAATAGTATGAGGAGATATATCAGTATAAGTACAATTTTGTATGAAGTCAAAGTTTAGTAACTTGGCCACATTCCTTTGTTGCCATTAATGAAAAAGGGGGAGATTGTTGGAAAGTTGAATTTACTAAGATTATATGACTATTTTTTGTGTTTTCATTATGGAAATAAATTCATATGAAGTTTTGATAGTCAGTTCATAAACTTTGAAGATCTGAATTTGGCTAAGTATAGAAGACAGTGCAGACATAGATATACCCGTTGATCAGAGCACCAGCGCACATGGGAATAAACTCATCATGACATGTGCCTTTAGATATAATATTTTGGATATAGCATTATACTAATTCTATACACGTGGCATCAGATATGTCTGTATGATGAAGTTACAAGAAAACTAAGTGTCACAAGCAATTCAGTAGAACAGAGCAGGGAGCCGACTACAGATTTTGATTAGCGCATATTAATTTGTTTTTTTATGGCTATGCACCTATTTTAATATGTTTTTAATGATTTTATTATCACTTATGTAAACACACTTTAGCCAATTAACTTGGAAGCATTGTGTATGTTGATCTTGGGCCGACTAAGTCTTAAGTTTTGGTCGCGTCTATTAAGTATGTATATATACTTAAACATGTATTTTGTATTAGTGGGTCAGATGTTTCTGAAAGAGAATGATCATAAGTAAGATAGAAGAGAAAGAATAATAATCAATATGAGATAAATCTGTACCAGTGATTAGATTTTTAGCGCACAGAAGGAACTGATCAGATAAGTAGTGTCATAACATCAGTTCAACTTTCAGATATTGTAAGTATCTATTATTGGGAGGTTGTCACCTTCTTCTTATTGAGAAGTGAGCTCTGGCAATGTGTCATCCACCTTTAACAGGGTTCGTAAAGACTCCTAACAGGGTCCTTGTACTCAGCATTGTAATGACTTCTCCTAACAGGGCAAAGGAACTCTAACAAGTTCATAAAACTAGTGCAATATTTGTGGGTACTAATTCCCAATGGGGTTTTCCTCTGATCAAGGTTTCCCCATAAACATATCATGTGTTATGTGTTATATTCTTTCTTATTGAATCTGTTATCTATTTATTTGGCTAAGTTTCAAAGTTGTTGAAATATAATAAATTGTTGAACACTGATTCACCCCCCCCCNTTCCCCCCCCCCCCCCCCCCTCTCAGTGTTCCCATTCCTAACACTAAAGACCCAATAAACTATTTGGAGTTGAATTTTGGAGTCTTATAGAGAATTGGTGAAGAGGAGAAGGTTGTTCCAATCAGGATTGGATTCTGAAACTTTTAGGCTAGCCAAGAAGCCAGTGAAGTCCTAAAACCCTTCTAAAACCACACATTTTTTGGTTAGGGCACTGTACAGAAGGTTGGGACCCTAAGACCCAAAAAATATTTGAGAGGTCTGAAAATGAACCTAGAAAACAAAGAAAAGTTGCAGTGTCACTTTGGGAAGAAGTGGTGAAAATTCCTACTTTCTTGGAATATGAGACCTAATAGGGCTACTAGCCATTAGGTCTATTTTGAAGCTAATTGCAGAAATTGACTAGCAAGATGAATCAAGAGGGACTCCTAACACCTCTAGTTGGTAAAATTGAAAAGTCAAAGAAAACCTCCTCACCTCTTCAAGATTACCTTACAAGAATGGGGGTGGAAGTCCTTTAGGTAAGTTTAAGGGCTAGTGAGTTGAAAGCTAGTAAGCACCAAGTAGAGGTCTTGGTTTGGTAATTCTATTTTGGTGGTTGGGTTGGTTAAGGAGACTAGGGGATCAATAATATTGCAGAGATTCTATAGGTCAGTAGGTGTGTAGAGAAAGTACCTTTAAGTCTATTGAAAGACTAAGAGAATGAGCTTGTGATTGGCTCATACAACCTCCTAATCACTTTTCCTTCTCACGAGTCAAATGATCACAAAATATATCAAATGTAGGCATGGTAAATCACAGACCCAAAGCATCCATGATGGAATGGAAGGTAGAATAAAATATCTAAAAGGGACCACAAATCTTAGAAAGAATCAGGTAAATGCACTATATCTATCTTATACTTCCCACACCCCTAAAAAATAGATCTGATAGTTTTGAATTTTGTTAAGAAATCCTGAATAGAAGCAAATGTCTTAGGACCTAAAGCTGTCAGTTCTACCTCAATTTAAATTTCCCTGAACTCATTGACAGTGCCAAAGAGAGTCTGAAACTTCTCCCATATATCAAGAGGGGTATCACACCCATCAAGATGGAAGAGCAAACTATCTGAAACATGTAGAGAAAGCACACCCATAGCCTCATCCATCTTATTCATGTGTTGCACAACCTCAAAAGGATGAGTCAAGACTAGTTGAATGGTGTCTAAACAAGACCATAACCCTCGTGATCAGAGAAGTTGAGTCATACGAGATTTCCATACATGGAAATTGTAAGGAGTGAGAAGCTCAACTGAAGCTGAATCTGCCATTGATAAGGAGAGACAGTATAATAAATGCTTCAAAATGAAAAATTAAAATACCTGAATAAAATTCTCCCCAAAAAAATCTCATATCTAAAGACGGAGCCCCTAGTCACCAATGTGACCTCAATCCTTTGGAGCTAGGCGAAGGGGGCTGAGCAGACAATGAGTAGTGGACACGGAGCAGCTGATGGAGTGGAGTCTACATTTGGTGGCTGGAGAAGGCTATAAGGTGTATGCTACTGGTGGAGACTCCAAGGTGGTGTCACCTGGCAGAGACTCCAAGGTGGGGCGGCTGGCAAATTCCCCAAGGCGGTGGCCACTGATGAAGGTTCCAAGTGTGCCCACCATGCACTGAGTCAAGTGGTGGTGTGGTGGCATATTTTTAAAAAAATACTGGCTGCATTTTTCAACGCAAAAGAAATCAAAAAATGATTTTTTTTTTCTCGATTTCCATACTAGGTCGGAATAGGCACAAACTTTTTTGTCTCAAATTGCAAATTTGGCCAAAATGGTCGTGCCTTATATGGAAATAGGGGTTTTGGGGCATTTTGAGCTCAACCATGAGGTCGGTTTGTGCTCAAAGTGCTTGAAAAGAAATTTCTCCCTAGATCCACACAAAAAATTGCTAAAAAATGTGAAACCTTCAGAGCTCCAAAAACTTCAAAAACTCAAGAACGGGTTGTAGCAGCAAAGCTCTGATACTATGTTAGAATTCATAGAATTCAACCACCAAGATCCACTGCATACAAAATAACCTCTTACAAAAGTAAAGCTTGGAGACAAAACTCAGAATGATCTGAAAGACAAAATATTCATTAAGAGAGGGAATACAAAATACAAAGAGATCAATCCTTATAAAGGAGATCGAACACCAAAAGGTGGAGAAACCTAGGTTGCATGATAATAATTAATAAAGAATTAAATATTAGATGTCTAAATTTTAGCTTAAGTGAACTAGATATATTGAGTGACTTAATAATTAAATCAATAATGATTTAATTAATAAGTAAAACAACTAATTACTCTAACAAAAATGAAATTGGGTAAGATGTTCATAAGATTGTTGTTTCTTTGTTGATTATCAAGAAGGAATTTGACACAACTCTTAGGCATAGGTTATGGTGTATAATTAAGGATCTTGGTATTCCAGAGAAACCTAGAGAAGTTGTTTATAGTCTTTATGAAGAGACTTGGATAAAAATTAGCACTCATGTAGGTGCATCTGAAATATTTAGGAGCAACATTGGTTTAAACAAGGCTACCCTTTATCTCTTACCTTATTTGGCCTATATTGACAAACTTGAGGTGTTATTGAAATTGAAGGATGGGGAAGGGGATCCCTCAAGAAAGTATGATATCAGGATTCTATTATATATTGTTGATCTCATCTTTATTGTTATGTTAGCTCAAGTGTTACAAGAAATTTGGCTACACTTGATCACTTTTGCAAAGATGTAAGTATTCAAGTTATATTAGTATTTAAATGATCATGACCTTCTCCAATAAAAGGAAAAATGAATTGGTTTTGATTTCTATTTTTAAGGCAGTATCCTAGAAGAAGTAACAAAGTATAAATACATGGGGATTGACTTCAACAATGAGCTCAATTGAGAAATTTGTAGAAGGAAAAAAAACTTTGGGAGGTTTTAGAGCATTTTTTCTCTTAAAATATATGTAGAGAGGCATGGTTATGGGATTGAAAAACTATTCATATACCATTTGGGATTTTATTAATTTTGATGGTGCTTTATGGTTGTGAAATTTGGGCTAGAAGTACTTTTGACACCAAATGTGTGTAAATAGAGAGGATTAAAAAATGAGCTTGACCATGAGAAAATTCAAACTGAAAGTGTTTTTCCTTATAAGATTATTTTAGTTGGAATAGGAACTATTCCTATTGAGGTCATTGCTATGGTTCATCTTTTGAGATCATTTAAAAAAAGTTGAGCTACTAGAAACACATAGTTGTATCGATGCCATATTCAAAGATGTCTCGAGTGAAATAAAAAAGACATGGATGAAAACAAATTATAAGTGAATACTCAAGTAGTGTATTTAGTTTAATGTGTGTCCTAATAATGATAATTATATAAAGGTTTGTGTGGTTGAGAAATTTTACAAGTTTATATGGACAAAGATAGTTTGGAGAAAGAAGATGAATCACATTGATGAATATAAATCCAAATTGGAACTTTAACAAAAAGATCATATAGAGAACCATATCCCTTGGAGGGGAAAAAATCTAATTTCCCAACCAAGGACTAACTTGCATCATCTTTTATGTGAAACAAGAAGGTGAAAAAGGCCAAAAAATGTTTGAGAAGAGACGGTTTGTCTCTTGTGTGCAACAGGGAGTGTGGAAACATAAAAGTATTTTATTTTAGATTATGAGGAATATATTGATATTAGACACAACTATTTAGTTTATTTAACAATATCTTGTTTTCAATACTATCCAATGGGATTTTTTGTCCTTGTGGATGTTAAGTGTCTTCAATTTTATTATATATTTCTTGTTAAAGAAAGAGAACAAAAGTTCAATCTTGTGAATTGGGTAGCACGCCAATGCAATGTACGTAAGTGTTACATAGTGAGTTGGAAATATTCGAGTGTGGAAAACCTAAATTTTACATTTTGAAGGGACCAACCAAAATTTTATATATGCATACTTTAATTTTTTAAATGGGCTATAAATTAGTCTAAAATTTATTTAATTTAGATATGGATTATGGGTTAATATGGCAGCCTACCATGAAAGATATTTACCAAGTTTATGTGCATTTAATCAAGTATACTGATTTTTAGAAGTATATTGAATTTTTGTACATTATTCAAAATTCAAAAATTGAAATTAGACTTAATGCTACTCATTACTAGTCATCCTTTTGTTTGATTGTGTTTTTTTAATTTATCAAGAATTGTGTCAATAAACTCAACTAAACTAAGATATTGATTTATCATAAAATTTTAATTAGATGTTGACTCATTAAATATTGGTGCATCCATCACATTTTATTTGTATAAGCATGTAATGGTATCCTTGTGAGGATAATTTGATAAGATCTCAAAATGATAGGATTGTGGATGTTTGAAAGTGTTCCAAGAAAATATTGTGTGATCTAATTGTATGCAGAGCAATTTTTTTTTTGTCAGCTATGAATAACTCAAGAACTACTTTTTTATCAACAATACTGAGATATTTTATTAATATTTAAGAATAAAATTTACAAAGTATACCTCATCACCAAAATAGCCTAGGTTGAGACCAAAAAAGACCAAATATCTCACCTCAATCACCATCACCACCCTAAACAAACCCCAACCCAATTCGACAAAGCCACACATATATATATCCTACTTATAGAGAAACTATGGCCTTCATTGAGGCATACACAACCCAGAATCCATGACCATCTTTACACCCCTAAAAAAACCACAGAGTCCCCACCCCAAGTACATAGTTGAAATCATTAAATTTCATTCATACAAAAAAGAAATATTGTGTAGAAATACAGACCAGAGAGGCAAATCATCTCATGTCAGCAACACTTGCCTCTATGTGAACAATATTTGGTGTTTCCTCCTTCTTTTCCCTTGTATTTAAATGCCTTTTCTCTTTCTCCTTATTTTCCACAATCATAAAAGCGTGATTCATTCAAGTATCACAATGTTGGATGAAGAGTTTCAAAGACTCCCAACCAGAGAGCACTATTGGTTTCAAACAATGGGTAAACTATTTCCATTTCTATAATGAATCCATTTTAACTGGATATAACACCTCAACTCAGAGATGTGTTGTCTTACTAGATAACTATCAATTTCCACTATTAAATTTTCAATATAGGGACATTTAACTTGAAATGGGACAACATGATATGTGTACTAAGAATTTTTCTAGAGCCATAATATTCTAGCTTCAAACAAATAAAATATATAACTAGACATCATGAAGGAAATACAACAAATAACTTAACCATGATCTATTATGAATGAACTAAACTCAAACTTATGTTGAAACTATTTTTTCTTAACTAACTAAGATAGCTTCTCTATTATACCTTGGTTTCATGTACACTCATAAAATTTTTGTTTTGTGGCTATGGGGACAATCAACTGCTTAACTATTAAAAACATAGTGCAAACATATAGAAATAATCTAAAAATAAATAAAATTAGTAGATTCCTCACCAAGTTGTCCCCTTGGATGAGTCTTCTTAATAACTAATTAGAATCTCAGAGACTAAATATCCAAGATAACAGTATCCACTCATGTTGTCAACACAAAATAACATAACGTGATCTTTATTCAGAAAATGTTTCAATAGTAAAATGTAAAAGTACAATGTTATCTCAACCAAAATTTTCTAAGGAAATTAGGGAGAATTTATAGAAAAAAAACTATAACCACCTAACTAATTCCGCCCCTCAATTCCTTACATCTAGGAAGAGATCTTTATTAAGAACATGAAACTAAGAACAAGAAAATTGGAACAGGGAGGGGCTCTATTCCAACATAACTTTGAATTATATCTTCCCTTGAATTTTCTCCCACATTAGACATGGTAAGTGATTAAGAAGATAATTTTTCTTCCTAATTGATCAGAGAATTTCTTTGTAGCTTTGAAATAGCTAGAGTGCCTTCATAACCATGTTGAATTCTTCCTTCTTTATTGTCCTGTGATTTCTTCAAAATATCTGCCACATCTCGATGATGAATTTACTCAGTAAAAACATCTTTGAACTTATTCAAATAGCCACATCAACGAGTTTAGTACCCACATAGATCCTAAAAATTCATCATTATTTAAAATACAACATTAATCATAATTTATCCATGAGAATATACTTATAGTGCATTCATTAGTATTCATGTTTTTATTTAAAAAAGGACACTAGATATAGTAAGATAATTCAGCTACATGACTTGTCAAAAAGGTGTTAAACCATAGGGTCCGTAAACTTAAAATAGTAAAAAAAAGTCAAGGAGAACATAAAAGTCTATAATGAAAATAACATAAATGGGGTTCATCGTCACCCCCCAAATCAAGCACTTGATGGTCCTCGAACAAGAGGATTTTGATTCTCTTTCCATGCTAGCCATTTGAAGTTACCTATTATAGTTTTCCCTTTAGTTTTTGCAATTGGATTCCAGAAAAACCCTTGATCTTTATTCAAATTTTCTCATAGGGGTTTTTCCTTGTTGACATCATAAAAAGTGTTTCCTTCCCAATGTGGCACAAGCCACCATAATAGTGGTGGTTGAAAGATCAATGGAATCTCATTTTCTTGTTGGATCCTGCCTAATTTTATGTATGTTGCCACTCGTCAAATTGCAGCATGGTATTTTTGCAAAGAGTGAGGTTCAACCTTCATCAAATTATCTAGCATCTAATTATACTTGCAAGATAATTATCCTAAAAATTTCTTAATTGAATTTTTTCCCATTTCCTCAAGCTCTTTATGAGCCTCTTCCCTTAATTTCATGATCCTTTCCATATGATGAATATTGTAAATTAACTTATTCCATTCATAGAAAACCCTATCAAAGTCATCTACATCAGCTCGGAGGGTAAGGACATAATTTGTTCCATATCCTCATATTCCCTACATTATTCACCTCTGCTATTCCCATTTTTCACATAAGACATGAATTCCCTAAGTTGAATATCTCTAATGAAAAGAAATGGATTCCTTCTTGAATCAAAGGGATCAACATAAATGTGAAAATAAAATTCACATAGTAAATTCTTATGTTGAGTTGTTTTTTGGTAGGAAAACATGAAGTCATCAAACGTAATAAGAGATGAGGGAAGTCCTAAGAACTCCCTAGATGACTTATAAGAAATATATAATTACTTTAATTGTAAAGCATATATCCTAGGTGGTGGTTTGCATTCTACAATTTGGGGCACTAGGGTACTAGAGTTTCCATCTTTTCTTTCAGATTTTCAATTTCCTCATCCTTTTCTCATATTTCCTCATGTAACTTCTCTTTTTTCCTTTTCCATTCCCTCTCTCTCCTCTATAATTTTCCATAGCTACAATGCAAAAAACTCCCATGGGGATGATGATGATGTGAGTACACTTATTTTAACTAGATTTATTTGTTTTTTTTAATCCTTTCTTCCTTCTTTATTGGATGCTACCTTCTATGTTGTTGTTGCTGCAAGGTTTTCTAATCTAGTGGTAGCTTGCCCTTTATTCTAATCTCCATGATCTTGTTCATCTCCAACATCAAATTCTAAATTAATTTTAACTTGTATATTACTAGAGTGAACTGAAACTTCCTTTTTGTCTTATGATTGAACAATCCTCTCAACTTTGTTATTAGATATGTTTCATTTTCTGAAGTTGAAGGATTCTTTAACACTAGATAAGATCATATACTAGTCATTTATTCATGTTTCTGCTCCTCCCATTCATTAAATAAAGAATTATCCATTTTAGTTGAAATTAGAGTACAATTTGCCTTGGTTTTTTTCTTCCCCATTGATTTCCTGGGCTTCCCTCTAAGCTTATGGATTCTCCTTAAAATAATTACACAGTATTTCTTAATTGTTTTGACAACCTTTTTTGTTGGTTTTATAATTGTTTCATCCCTTTTAGTGGCTATATGTTTCTCTATCTCTATAGCCTTTCTTTTTACAATTCTAGGGCTTCTAGACTCAGAAATATTATCTTTTCCCTTCTTCTTGGTTCTCTCTATTTCTTTTTCACCTGATTTACTTTTAGATGCACTCCAAGACCTACTATATGTTTTTTATATAGTAGTCTCTGATGGTGTAGATCTAGGATTATTGTTACTCCAATTGCACATTGAAGTTGTCATTAGTTATCAAGAAGTCATAATGGATAGTCTGTAACAGAGTCAAACAAGATAGTCGGTTTATATCACCGAAGTGCAGAGTTAACTGAGAGTACTAATCAAGCCCAGAGTTAACCAAGCACAATGATTACTGAGTAGATAGACTATACCGAAGACAAGACAACACCGAGCTACACGGCATAACCAAACATCAGTATAACTGAGATACACAGACAACACCAAGCACCGAGAGACAGCAACACTGAGTGGAACAAAGACCACCTAAAAGTTTGTTATGGCACATCATTCGATGTAACAAATTTTTGGCTGACCTAGATAATAGTTTACATGATTGAGGAGGACATTAATTATGGATTTACAACATTAATTATTCATATCTCCTATGTGTAGATGATCAAGGTAAATTTTGTACACCATTGATCTTAGGATAAGGATGTAATTGTTAAACCCTAATTAGGTCATATTGTTTGATATATAAATGTATAGATGTAAAAAAAATTTAATGTATGGTGATCAAGAAATGATCAAGTAGCCTCCATACTATAGACATCAGAGATCAAACAAGGGATTTTCAGAGAAAGAGACTACATTGCATAAATCAAGTTACAGAACTAAGGCAAGGCTACCAAGCATAACAGAGTAGAAGGTATTATCATTGACATTGAAGTGATATATTTTTGTATGAACTTAATGGTTCCGTATCAGTAATATTGAGATTGTATATGTTTCAGATCAATTTTTTGTTACTCTCTAACAATTGTAATAGACCCTAAATATCTTAACAGAGTAGACTTAACAGTCTTATTGTAAATCTCTTAACTGAGTGCACACATAGATTGTGTTTCAAAATCCTCACACAAGGTAGATCTAATAAATCTTATTGTTACTCCTAACAAGGTAAGATCATGAGAAGTGATCATTTTGTAAATCTTTAACAGGATAACTTTATTTCTGCAGTAGTGAAGTTTTGTGGGTCTCATCCCCACCGCATTTTTTACCTTCTAACAAGGGTTTTCTGTGATACCAAAATACTAGTGTCATGAGTACTTAATCTTATGTATGTTTATTGTTTACTTTACATGAATTTATATTTTAGCATTGATACTACATGTTTGGTATATGTGAATCTACTCAATCGGTTAATGAATAACAATGCTTACAAGATTTGATCAAAAAACATTAAGGGTACTAATTCACCCCTCCCCACTTAGTACACACCCTTTCAATTATCCCACCAATTGGTATCAAAGATAGTTCTCTTATTTTGAAGGTTTAATAGTTGAAGAGAAAATATCTTACAATGGAGAGGTATACACTAGACAAAACTATTGAGAATCATAAGTTACAATTGCAAATCTATGTCGAACAATATAAGGAAGCTAAAGAGAAAATCAAGGAGATGTTGATTAAGAGAAAGGACACATCACTTTGTTGTCATGAGATTGTGTTGGAGATTTGATTCTGAGCAGTTGATTATTTGTATGTTTGTCATTAATGACAACATATAATACACAGTAGTAATTCTATATGAACTTATCTGAATGATGACATGAAGACTTGCATGGATAGATACATGTTTTTGACATGTTTATTATGTTATGTTCATACATGCAGACCCAGATATGATGTTTCAATAAAGTTATGCAATTTTGTTATTAGCAGTTACAGTTCTGGAAGTATAACTGTTTAGGGCCAACGTATATAATATGTTACATGAGTTGCACCTATCTTTAGGATATGTGTGTGTATATTCATGTTTATATATGAGTTAATGATATAAATCCAAAGGTGCCAAATGTGTTTCAAGATGATTGCAAAGTTATGGTTAATTTGGTGAGGTCGACTCAGTGAAGCGTCGCGTCTGTTCAGCATTGACTTGCGCAAAATTAATATTGTTTGTGTGCTTAGTTAAGCCAACTAAGATATTGATGAAGTGTTTCTAAGAGCCAACATAACCTTCTAATTTGGAGAAGATACTTATGGTAGTTTAATTGTGATACGCTAAGTGTGAATGATATGAAAAGTGAAGAAAGATGTACAGAGCAGATTATCAGAGTTGGTTCATTCATCAAGGGTCTATGTGAAGAAGAAGTGAAAGATTGTAATACACTAGAACTGATCAAGATAGTAGGTCTACTCTAAAGTTCATCATTAGATATAGTGCATATCTGTTATTCAGAAGGTTGTAGCCTTCACCATCAAGCAGTGAGCTTTTGGACAGTGAGTCCACCACCCCTAACAGGGTTATTTGTAAAAGACTCCTAACAGG
>MU226133.1:476164-494721 GCA_018584345.1 Thuja plicata
CCCCCCCCCCCCCCCCCCCTCTTAGTTATCCTTTGGGACTATTCTAACAGATTGATTATCATGAAGAAGAGATTCATGACCCATTTGATACATCTGGATATGAATCTGGTAGCATATTTGATGCATCTAAAGGAATCATATCAAAGCTATCTGAATGCAATAAACAACTTGCTGAACAAGTGAAAGCACTGCAAATCGGTTAGGATACACAAATTTTTAGAATGGTTGAAGTCATGAATGATGCAAATAAAGATGAACAAGATAGAAACATGGATGTTGATGATAAAAGATAGATGAATGAAAAGTTACAAGAGAAAGAAACTGAGATATGGAGACTTACTGAACATTACTTTGAGATTACCAATCAAGTGGTTTCTATGAATTATGAGGCTAACCGAGTGAATGTTGAACTTGCAAAAAGAATAGAGGATATTGGTATATTGAAGGAATAAAATGAAAAATTGAGAAATGAAGTGAAGATGTTACAACAACATAATGAAGTGATTAAGAGATCTGAAGAAAGCACTAAGAGAATGGATGAATTTCTGAACTATCAAAGAAGACTGGACAACAATACCGGATTAGGGTATACTAAGCAAGGAGAATCATCAAATCAAGCTGAAAAAAGGAATGTATACTCAAGCCCAAAGCCCAAGAAGCCCTCTTTCCATCATTGTGGAAAACCAGGCCACACATCAAATGTTTGTGTAAGCAAAGCAAAAGGTACTCCTAGAAACCCTCCTAAATTCAATGGTATTTTCTATAACTATAATAAGCATGGACATAAAGCACATGAGTTTAGATCCAAGTTGAACAAACCACGGAAGAAACCATACATGGATAAATATTGTCAAAATTGCAACATGCATGGTCACACATCTCAAGTATGCAGAAAGAACACAAAACAAATCTGGAAGCCTAAAGGACAAGAAAAGGTAAATCAACCGAGAAGACAAGGCAATGCTTACACATGGGATTACAACACTTGGAGAAGTTGTGAAACATGTGGTACATATGGACACATAGCAGAACATTATATGAGATAATGGCAAACCAATTCTAGGAATTGGTCAAGCTCTGGAATGACATGTTCTCACTGTCACAAAGTCGGTCACTTAAGCAGAGATTGTGCAGACCGAATAAACACTTATGGGAATGTCAATAAAATTAAGGAAATTGTGAGGATCAGAAATCAAATTTGGAGAAGAGCATCAAATGATAATGCAGGACCAAGTACTACAGTCGGTGACACCTCATCTAATGGATTAGGTGGCTCCACCATCTCCAACTAAGCAATACAAGTAGGTATGGAACTATGCTTTGCAATGCTATATCTTACATTAGTTCCTACATTTATTACACAAATACCAAATCAGCATGAATTAAGATGCAATCTAGTATTATATTTTTTATTACTATGATTTAGTTGAGTCAGTTAATATGTACCAAGTTAGAACTATCAGTCGGTAAAATTGTGAAGAGACAACTGAGTTACTATGGTAACCGAGTATATGGTATACTCACCAAGTTGAAGCATTGATAGTGTTAATAGAGCATAATGTTTGTTTACTGAGTGGTTGGTGAAGAGAATTTATAGCACCACCCTAAGTCATTTTCTATATATTTGGTCAACATGAACTCATTTGTTTACAACATGATCACTGAGAAGAATAGAGGATAGAGAGATAAGTTGCAGAAGAACCTTCTCGTACATTCAACAAATATTTAAGTAGTTTCCAAGCATATAGAGGTTAGTTACTATGCATTCTACCCTCACCAAGTTATTTAAGAACATTTTTTTGGAAGAACTAATACAGAAAAAATGGCATCTTCATCATGATCAATGAAAGCTAATCTAGATAAGGATAAGAAGTTTGTTTTGGTGAAGAAGTCCACCTGCACGGAACCAAATTACAAGATCCATCCATAGGTTGCAGCCCTACCAAACAATCAAGGTGCATTTTCATCTATTCCACCTAGGGTTTTGCTAGTGCAAGATGTTCATGCATACATTCATTGCAAAATTGGTGAAATCAAAGATTTTGAGCTCATATCCACATACCAATCATTGTTCACAAATGGAAAGCTAAAAGAAGACCATAAACACTTAGAGGTTAAAGGGTTAACCAATGCCCTATATTTTTTGAAGGTCTTTCGCAACAAATGGATCTGCATTATACTAAGCAGAGTACACGATGGAAAGTTATGGCTGAATGAACCTAAAAAGATAACCAAGGATGTCATTCATGTAGTTATAGGATATCCCATATCTGACAAATCAAAATCCCTAAGACACCTACTGAGAACCGAGTTGGAAAAGCTAACATTAGTCGAGTGGGACGGTAAAGGTTTGAATATTAACTATATCAATGATATTGAACTAAGATTCAGTGCTTATGCCCTTGGGTATAAGATATTCCAATCCAGTAGACTGAACAATGTACCATGTGGAGTTGTTGATATAGCCTACATAATAGTCAAGAAAGGACTACAACTTGATCTTTCCGAGTTATTGCAGAGGCATCTAGAAGAAAACATGAGAACCATAAGACTAGCAAAGAAAAATACATGTAAGTTCGATTCATTACTACTTTGCATATGCTTCTACATGCAAAATCTCTTTCCTTCAATCGGTAAAGTTAAGTGGAAAATAGATAGACCGGTTACAGTACAGATTCATGAAATGATTACTAGTCTAGGAAAGAAATTTGAACCTATAATGAATGAATACTTTACAAAGTTCAAAGCTAGGATGGAAAAGAGATCCCAGACTCCTAAACAACTAGTAGAAAAATACAAAGATGATATTTGTTTTGTAGTAGATACAGATACAACATTTATCAAAGCAGCACGTCTAGGGACTGCATGGCTACCTCCAATGGACTATGAGTTAGACATTGATGTTGCATCTAAGGCTATTGAGAAACTGTTAAATGAGCATGTTGAAAAATCCACCATGAGATTTGGAACCTATGAAGAGGCAAAGACCTAAATAGTAGTACAATTGCAAGTACAACAACTAGGTAGGAAAAAGGCAAAGATTGTCAAAACCTTGAAGAGGAAACTTGCAATCACCGATGAAGAATTGAATAAATCTGAAGAGGAAACCAAGGAAAAGACCTTAGTCGGTCAAGAAGCAAAATCAGAACATGATACTGATGATACCAAGTCAGATGTAGAACCAGTTAAGGCACCTAAGGCCAAACAAAGAAAGAACACAAAGATTGAATACCCATCAAAGACAAGCTCACAGTCAGTGACAAAGGATTCACCACCTTTGAAGAAAGGTGTAGCAAACATAACAATACCCTCACCAAAATTTACATATCAAAGACGGAAGAAGAAGGGTACTACTATTGCACCGAGAAAAAAGAGGAAATATGTGCAAAACAAAGTTGACAAGGAGGATTCTGATGAAAATCCAGAACAATTCAAGGTATTACAGAATAAGCCTTCATAGATAATTGATGGATTGCAGAGACAATCAAGACAATCAGACTGTTAGAACATCTGAAGATACTAGTATATTCTGATCTGACTACTGAGCACAAGGAAAAACTAGAAGAAGCAATCACAGGTATGATGATTAACTTTAAGCAAGTTCTAGTTGATTTTTCTACTTCTATTCCATCAGAACTATATGATAGGATATCATCAAGATGGACATATGCACTCCAAACTGAGAAATGGATGAGAGAAGCAGCTCTCACACTTATAAAAGTTGAGTTCACATTTGAGGAAATTAATGATATAATGAGACAATATGCCAAGCAATTTCCAAAGAAACAAAGAACACTGAATATCCTACAAGAAAGTATGAAGGAAGTGGATATTGAGAGAAACAAATTTTGGAATGAGTTGTTGAATCCAACCGAGGACATTCAAGATACCGAGCAAGTAAATGATGTTGCATCTACTAGACCGAGCACAAAACCTATAACAGTTGTTGTTGCAGCAATAGATGATGTATTAGACAGTATTCCTAAGCTCTTGAATAATTTAGGTCACCTAGAAATCACAATACTTGATGTAACCAAAGGTGATCCAGATGATAAAGCCAAGGAAGATGAGTCAATCAGAGCAACCGAGACTATAGATGAGCAGGACACATCACAGGCCACCCAAGTAGATGTACATAGCCAATTACCTATTCTCTTCAAAGTAATTGAAATTGATTCCGAGACACAGTAGAAGCCACCCGAGCAGACAACAGATACAATTGACGATAAGGGTGAAGATCACGGTAAAAAGATAGAGCCTAGTGGTATGACTAGACAAGATAATACACCTAAGGATACCACTGATAATGCAGAAGAGAAAGGTGAGGGTAACACAAAAACTCCTGACAAAATAGTAGATACATCTACTATAGACACAAGGTCAGTTACCGAGGAACCACACCCAGATATCACACCGAGTACCAAGCAATCAAAGTTAGAAACCGAGAAAAAGGATCAATTAGCTTTAGCATTGTCACCATCATCCAAGGACACTTGATCCAAAGACACTAAAGAAATATGGTGAACTTTTCACCAGAAAATCAGCACGGGATAAGCTTAGACTAGAAGCCAAAAGTGCACAAGTGCTAGAGAAAGAAAAATAGATCTTAATGCAAGTTGTACCAGATATCAACATTGATGAATGAGCCCCCATAATGGAACAAATTGAACTTCTCACTGAGGCAATTGACAATCCTGGCATTGATGTCGAGCAGAAATTAGAAGAGCGAGCAGATAAGAAGATCCAATACAAAGTTATAGAGAAGATCATCCAAGCAGTGGTAGTACATAAGGTAACTCTATCAAAACTTGTAAGTGGTTTAGAATCTATCATATCTGAAAGCCATTATAATTCTACAACAGTTATACACATTAGAACACTTCACTACTGATATTAGTGAAAAACTCAAGAAAATAGATCAAGATCTAAAGGTTAGTGCACAGAGTCTATCAATCGAGCAACATGCATTACAGATGCATTACACAAAGGTACTTAAAAATAAGTGGTTAAGACCAGACCTATAGAAAGAAGAGGAATAAATCAGAGAACAAGTAACTGAGCTCTAGGCAATGTTACTACTGCATTTAGTCATGACACAAAAACATGTGGCATTGGAAAAGAATCTCATTACCACCCCAAAATTATCAGTAATAGAAAGCATATATGTTATGCATGCTCAACTAAGTCTAGAGCTACTCACCCTTGAGCATTTGAAGGAGGAATGGGAGAAATTACTAGAAACACTCAAGAATGCCCATCCCAATATTTTTGACAAACTATAATTTATACGCCTTTTGTCATTATTTTCAAAAAAGGGGGAAATATATGTATATACATAGCAAAAGGGGGATACTATTTTTTGTATGAGTTCATATACATATACCGAGTATATACAAAGGGGGAGCATGTACAAAGGGGGAGTCACTATGTATAGTACTATGTATAGTACTATGTACAGTATTAATTTTTTGATACTAATGCCAAAGGGGGAGAATGTTACTCCAATTGTAAATTGAAGTTTTCATTAGTTATCAAGAATTCATAATGGACAGTTGATAACAGAGTCAAAGATAGTCAGTTTATATCACTGAAGTACAAATTTAACTGAGAGCACTGATCATGCCTAGAGTCAACTAAGCACAGTGATTACCGAGTAGATAGACTATACCGAAGAGAAGACAACACCAAGCTACACAACATAATCAAACATCAGTATAATTGAGATACACAGACAACACCGAGCACCAAGAGACAACAACACTGAGTGGTACATAGACCACCTAAAAGTTTGTTATGGCACATCATTCGATGTAAAAAAAATTATCCGACCTAGATAATGGTTTACATGATCAAGGAGGACATTAATTACAGATTTACAACAATAAATATTTATGTCTCCTATGTGTAGATGATCAAGGTAAATTTTGTACACTGTTGATCTTAGGATAAGGATGTAATTGTTAAGCCATAATTAGGTCATATCATTTGATATATAAATGTATAGATGTCAAATTTTGTAATGTATGTTGATCAAGAAGTGATCAAGTAGTCTCCATCCTACAGACTTCAGAGATCAGACAAGGGATTTTTAGAGAAAGAGACTACATTGCAAAAATTAGTTTACAGAACTAAGGCAAGGCTACCAAGCAGAAAAAAGCATAAGGTATTATCATTCACATTGAAGTGATATATTTTTGGATGAACTTAATGGATCTGTATCAACAATATTGAGATTTTATATGTTTTAGATCAAATTTATGTTACTCTCTAACAATTGTAATAGACCCTAAATCTCTTAACAGAGTAGACTTAATAGTCTTATTGTAAATCTCTTAACCAAGTGCACACATAGATTGTGTTGCAAAATCCTCACACGAGGTAGATCTAATCGATCTTATTGTTACTCCTAATAGGGTAAGATCATTAGAAGTGATCATTTTGTAGAGTTTTAACAAGCTAACTTTATTTCTGCAGTAGTGAAGTTTTGTGGGTCTCATCCCCACCGCATTTTTTTTCTTCTAACAGGGGTTTTCTATGATACCAAAATACTAGTGTCATGAGTACTTAATATTATGTATGTTTATTGTTTAATTTACATGCATTTACATTTCAGCATTGATACTACATGTTTGGTATATGTGAATCTACTCAATTGGTTAATGAAGAACAGTGTTTACAAGATTTGATCAAAAAAATTTAAGGGTACTGATTCACCCCTCCCCTCTTAGTACACACCCTTTCCATTATCCCAATAGATTCTAACTAGTTTATTTACTAGACCTAGATAAAGGAGTTTCCCTTTCAATAGTATTTACACAGGAGGATTGTGTGGGGAATGCCTTTGAAGATGAAGCCCATTCTGTTAATTTAATTATAGTCTCAACCCTTGTGATTTTGTGAGTCAAAGGTTTCCCAACATGTCCTACATCTACTAGTCCAATCCTTTTAGTTTCAAGATATCATTAATCTAAAAGTTTCCCAACATGTCCTACATCTATTAGTCCAATCCCTAATTGTGTTTCTTCTAGGGTTTTTTTCAATTAATAATTGATTCAAATAGTGGTGAACACTACCTTTCTATAATTTTTCTTCCATTTTCTTAAGAATATTATAGAGGAAATTCAACACATTCATCAGCCATCCATATCTGAGGTGACTCAAAAATATGAAATGAACACTATGCAACTGAGATTGTCAGTCCCCACATTTCAGATACATCACAATGTAGGTTTCTCTATGATCTAATTCCAAAGATTGAAAATACACCTTGTTTGCAGCCAGAGAATGAGATAGATGGTGCAATTAATTGTCAAGATATATATTCTCATGTTATCCCAAATGTTTCACCTAAACATCTTGCATATAATCAGCCCCAAATACACTTATGGCCAGCTACAAGTTCTATTGATCCAAAAATATATGTCAATGCATTTTCAAGCATAAGGATATTGGAGTGAACTAGCAATTTCATTTTATATGAGGTTTGTGATTGCATTGAGAGATATCCCTATTTATTTTAGATCTTAGGAGTCTACATGTGTTGACTTTTTTTAAATGTCTACGAGTCTTGTTCAATTAAGTGGCCTGCATTCTTGAAGCCAACAAGTTGTGTTCATGTTATTCACTAGATACACATAGTTTAAGGGATAACACATAAAATTGCACATAATGTTGGATCTTATGATGGTGATAATCAAGATGATAGACATCAAAGTGATAAAGATGAGTCCATGAATGATGGTGTCTCTTATGTTAGTAAAAATTATACTTATGCCTAGTTTGTAAGGGGTAATTTTTATGATCAACAAGTAGACAATGATAGTGCCAATATGATTTGTTGATATGATAGTCCAGATGTACGTAAAAATGTGAACATAGAGGGTTTCATTCCTACACCAGATTATGAATGTGACAATGAGTTCACTGAGTTTTCAAATTGCAGTCATAATAGTGAGGATGTTGTGAGCCTTGATCCAAAAATGGATAATACTTGAAGCCTTGGTGAGGATCAAAATGAAGAGCTACAATAAGGTGTGAATGAGGATAATGGTTTTTTAATCAGCGAACAAATTCTGGAGTTGTTGGCTCTGGAATATCAGAAGTTTGCACCTACAAATGGTCAAAAATTATCATGCCCTATTCATATTTAGTTTGATAATGATAATATCTTTGACAATGATATGTGTGACTAATGATTTTATTATTCTTCTCCAACATATGATCCAAACAACTTGCAGATTGACTATGCACATAATGATGAGTATAAAGATGCACATGTTGATGTGAATTCAAATTTTATGAAATAAGAATAATAGATGACTGTAATGATGTATTAAATAATGAGTCAAAGAGAAAGTATGTTGATGAAATTTCATATTGTCACTCTCATGAAATTGAGATAGATGATTCAATTACAAATTTATATGATTGTATATATGCTCTTTGATTTGGATGTGTTTGGTTTTGAAAAATTTTATATGGACATAGATGCTAAAAAGGGTGACAAATCAGAATGTGTTTTTGATTTAGAATTTCAAAGTTGTATGGAACCGAAGGGTAGATGATGATACATGTTTTTCATATGTACAAGATGCTGATATAAAAAATGATAAAGAGAATTTGAACTATGAAGATGAATGCACTTGCCAGCATCTAGATTTGCAGTTACATGAAGTGTTTGTGTATGAAATTCCTTTTCATACACTTGATGATGATTTGCAAGTGATATCTTATGAGTGTTTTTCTTTTGATTTGCAAACTGGTAGTCAAATTGATCCTAATAGTACCAGCTATATGGAAGGGTCCAAGTGTTTTTTTAGCTGGATGATGATTTTATACAATGTGACATTGAATTTGATAGTGGTGAATGTTGCATTAGATCTGATTTTCCCCTATTCAATGAATGTAGCATGTGCATGTCACATAATCATCATTATTTTTAGATTGGGCCTAATTCTCAAATGAATCTTGATGAAGAGTATGTTGGACATATTGAGTATGATGGGACAATGGAAAGTAACATAATGTTTGATTAGGTAGATGACAGTGATATTTTTAGTTTAGTTTTAGTGCAATCAGATGAGAATTATGTCTATGTGTATGCAAGAAATAGTGTGTGAAATTGGAATGCAATAAACAAATAGAGAAAATTCACACTACACTAAAACTATGCAATATCTAGATTAGAAAATAGAGAACTAGAAACCATAAGCCCAAGAATGTGCAAACCTTCTTAAAAGAAAGTAAGCTCTCCCTGATGTGTAGATTTGTTAATGTTATACACCAAATTTGAACCCTATAAAACTCTTAAGTCTAATGATTTGGTATAACATGGGAATCATTTCCAGGTTGTGGGACCTTTGCTAAATGAAGTGAAACCTCTAGATTCTAGGCCGATTCATCTTGGATAATCACCTATTTTTCTCTTTAAACTTGAAAAGTAAACTTGGGAGGAAAAGGGATAGAAGGAGAATTGAAAGACTGAAAGAAAATTTAACCTACAAGGTGATACACTAAAAGTGACATGAATCATAACCAAATGACTAATTATTAGCATGAAATCCTTGAATCATAACAAGCACAACTTCCTGAATAGGCTTGCGAAAGTGTTTCATAGAGAGGTCTGAAATGAAAAGAGGCTATTCAGGGAAAGAGAAGATTTCACCAACAATAGCATATTCAAGGAGATAGACATAGACTATGACCTGCAAACAAACATCCACTCTAGCAAATAGGTGCAAGAATGAGATAAGATAACAAGGAATGAACAAAATCCACAAGATTATCCTTATCAATCATCCACAATAGCACAGAAAGATGCAAAAAGAAATAGGGATTAAGAACTATAAGATTTCTCTAATATTACCCACTATATTATGCTCCAAATAAGAGAAATACAAACAAGAAAACCCAGGGAAAGGGAAAATGTCACAAAAAGTCTTTGCATAATCTAAATCTCAATGAGAAATTAAAAATGGATGAAAACCTAGGGGCAGAGAGAATGCCACATAAAGTCTTGCATAAGATCAAGAAAAACTGACTACAAAAGACTCTAAAAACACTTAAATACAACCTCCCCTAGCACACAGGCTCAGGAGTCAATCCATCCTATCAGATCCAGGTAGAATTAGGGTTACAATAGATATCACTAAAAAATGTAGAAACCCTAAAATGGTCAAGTCTATCCATTAATGCATTTAGGAAATATCTCAGACAATCAGATATGCTTTGAAGGTATCTCCCATGGCCATAAATTCAAGTAGACAGATCATCTCAATCCATCTACCCTTCTGCAAATTGGAATACATTGTCATCGCCATGAAAACCCTGAGGAATGACATTTAAATATTTGAATTTAAACTCAAACACTCATAGGTGGTGTGGAAAAACCTGATCAATGGCCCAGGTTTAAATTTTTATCGACTTTAAAACATAACCATTGATTTCCTTTAAGTTACCCACGAGCAGAGGATCAGATCTTCCACACAGCACGCAAGAGGGATGCCTCAAACATTATATATCTTCATCTTTACCTTTGAGTCATATTGTCCACCGTCTGATCTTCACAAACTTGCCTTACCTTTATCTTATCTTTGGCATTGACTTCAGATCTAATCTGGACACGTGTCAATAGGGCACATTGCCTTGAAGAATAAAAACTTGCATCTTCATCATCGAGGGAAAGTGCCAACCGTTATATCTTCTTTAAGTTATGGCATCTTTGTTGCTCTGTAAACCCAGGACCCATGACATCAGCAGTGCTAGATGTCACCTTGGCGCAATGCCTCAATGGTTAGATCTTGATCAACTTTACTTTAAGTCATCACGCCATCCATATGATCAAATACAACTTGATTGATCTTTACCTTTACCTTATTGACCTCATCCTGGCCCGCCATGGACACATGGCACAATGGCATAATGCCTCAATGGATATCTATCATGCATCTTTACAAGGCATATCTCCCACCATCAGATCAAAAGAAACTTAATTTCTGATTAACTTAAACCTTGGTTATGAATTGCAGGTCCCACCTGATCAGAAAGGATACGTGGCATATAGACGCAATGCCTCAAATGTTAGATATTGATCATCTTTTCATTGAGGCAATATGGTAACTATTAGATACATCTTGACCTGTTTGACCTTTAAACTACTGCTTGATGGGCCTAGGTTCTGACAACCTTCCACGCTTTGCAACAACGTATTGCCTTGATCACTAAACATATTCATCTCTGCCTTTAAGGGATAGCATCGACTGTTGGATTGACTCTAATCAAACCACCCTTTAAACTCCCACTGATCTCAGCTTGACCCCACCATAGACATGTGGTGTGATGTCGCAATGCCTTGATGGATTAAAACCTTCATCTTGGCCATCAAGCCTTTACACCTGCCATCAGATCTATCCTAACTTTCTTAGAGATTACCTTTACTGCAGATGGGCCTGGGCTCTGACAACCTTCCATGCATCAATAAGATGCAATCCCTTGAACACTAGATCTTGAGAATCTCATCTTTAAGGAATAGCGTCGATCGTAGGATGAAGATCAACTAAACTAGATGTTAACTCTTTACTTGTCTCAACAACTGCATGCCCCACTTGATCAGAAAGGACGTGTGGCACACAGGCACAATTCCTCAATGAATAAAGATCATCATCTTGGCCATCAAGGAAAATTACTAGCCGTTGGATGCATTCAAACTTGACTGTAGTTCAAATCTTTACCCATCGGCAACTGCTGGTCCCACTTTCCACATGGCACGAAGGTGCGATGCCTTGAAGATTAACTGTCTACATCTTCATCATTGAGGGAAAGTTCTAGCCCTACGATCAAAACAAATTTGGTCACAGCATAACCCTTTACTTCATAGAAAGGTGACCCCACTATTCATGTGGCACAAAGGTGCAATACCTTGAAGAATCTTTAGTTTGATCTGGGTGATTGAGGCTTTGTGATGACCATCGAATTGAAAAGGAATCTGCTATTGTAGGGTTAAATAAAGTATGTCGGGACTTTAGGAAATAAACTTTAGGAAAAATGTGAACTTGTTAGGAAAAAGACATGGTCCTATCAATGAACAAATTTAAACACATGAAGAAAAGGGACTTAAGTGGAAAAAAGGTAAAGAATAATTAGAACAGGCCACCGAAGGACTAGGATTTAAGAGATTTTTCATAAGGTTTTTTGCATTCAGGGCTTAAAAGACATGAACCAGTGGTAAAACTAGACCTAGGAACACGTAGAGAACAAGATAAAGACCACAGAAAGGTGTAGATTTCATACAAGCTAGGCTCAACCCATGTGGCAGCCTCATTTTCCTCCACTTGTAGCCAAATTCAGACAAGATGGGAAATTTGGGTAACATTTTTGGCAATTACTACTAAATATCAGCCTACTAGACATATAAAACCAGTGGCCTTATGACATTCCATTGGGAAAGGGGTCTATATTGAGCACAAAAAGATACCTAGGAAGCATTAGGACTGAAACCAAGAGGAGGGGACAACAAACCAAAGCAGGAAAAAACTATATACAAGTAGAAACAAACTGATTGTGCACAATCACTTTGAGGTAAGAAGGAAAACTAACCTAATCTAAAATAACCAGTACAAAAAACTGGTCAAACAAAACAATTCAATGGAATGTTAAAATAGCTACCTTTCCTCCTTAGGATATCTTGCATTATATGCATGAGGATAGCCACTGAGACATGAGGCACATAAAAACAAGTCAGAAAATATAGACATGCCTCCTAAAAAATGGGGGCAAGCTCACTTACCTTAAATACATCATATGAGGATGCTTCATTAAACTCTTCTTGGGCCAAGTATATGATGGGGAAGCCCCTTGAGATGGCATACTTGCATCTTTCTTTGTTATTTTCTAAATCTTGATGGTCCTCTTGCATTATGAATAGCCATGTAAATTCCTCTTCCATGGTTAGGGGACTATCATCTTCTGTTAAACAGGCTATGAGCTCATCAAAACTATCAACTCTCTGAAGGTCTTTAGGAACAACTAGTTTCCTATCATCAAGCTCCACACACAAATCTTCCATGATGCTCCCCAAATAATTTTCCTCAAGGTTTTTGTTAACTTCTACATATTGGAAAGCTTCCTCTTTAATTGAAAGTTCATGAACTGGTTTATCATCATAATGGCCTACTCCCTCCAGCTATTGCAAAATTGTAGATGTGGTCATGACTATATGTTCCTCATCCTACTCAACAAATCTAGGTATCTCATCAAACAAAAACATAGCATCCTCCTCTTTATCACTACCTTTTTGATTGCTACATTTTTGTTCTAATTGACCCTCGGCCATAGGTAATGGCATGTCTTCCTTTCTTTCAACAAAAAAGGGAAGCCCATTAAATAAATCTAGCAAGAGCACAGCCTGAGCACCAATCTCCACTTATTCACCTTGTTGTTCCAACTTGTCGCAATCATCACTCAACACTAACACCTCTAATGTTCTCTCTTCTTCACCATTTGAAAACTCATTTGTCACAAGTTCTTGTTCTGATGTCTGACTAGTATCCTTGAAAATACTTAGCATCTGATATCCAAGAGGTGGAGTCTATGAAAGTTGCCATGGCATTTTAGTATCTTGAGAGACCTGAGGGGTCTCTTGTGATAAACAATTATCTTGAACAAATTTCCCTTACAGAGTGGTGGACTGAATCTCAAGTATAGGCTCTTGGAAAAAATGTTTTCCTTTAAAACTTGGGATGTGAAATTGAGAGTGTTTAGATGTAGACATGGAAGGTATACCTTTTTTGAAGCTTGGAAAATTGAAGACCCTGTCTGACATCTGTTGCTCCTTTGTAGCCAGCTCCCTTTGATGACCTTCCTCAATAGATTGTTGCATTTCCATCTCAGGGAGACATTTTGGGCAAGTCACCTCTTCTTGCTATAGCATTTCTGACTTTTCTTCAATAGGAAACTCATAGTTCATGAAAACAAGTGGATAATCTGGAGTTTCCTTCCCAAAGAACAAGTTTAAGAGATATCCTATTGCTTGGGTGTTTTGTGTTGGGACCATCTTCTTGACTGGATTTGAAGAGTTAAGCGACAATGGGTTGTAAGGTTGAAATGGCCTCTGATTTGAATTTTTACCTTGGTAATCTCCATGGTATGGTGGTCTATTTTTTGATAAGACTATCCCTGAGCTTGGTATTGCTGGTTGAGACCTTGATTTTGTCCTTTCATATTGATAAACTCATTATTCATTAACTGTAATAAGCTCTTCATTTCTTGTAACTCTTGGGAAGGGCTCACTTTTGATTCTTTACTACATGAACTATCTTGAGGTGCTACTATAGTAGGTATAGGAGTGAATGGAGGAATATGTAAAGGCATGTCAGGTTGAACAACATGGAAGATAGGCATGGGTGGCCTTGGGGCTATCATATCAGCTTGAATTAGGAAATTTTCTGCCTTAAAAACTATATCAAAAGCCTGGGGTAGTGAGGAACCTCCCAAAGACTAAATCATGACAGATATATCACTATTCAATCTTTTCAAGAAATATAGAAAAGCACAATCTGCTGAAGGCCTTATATTAACAGGAATCCTATTCCATGTTTTGAGGAATCTACCATTAAACTCGGTTATCTATTCTTGAGGGGCTATCTTGATATTTCAGAGTTTCTCTACTAGAGATAAAGAGTCTAATTTATCCTCCAAGCATTTGTTAAAGGATTCTGCAAGTTTTTCCCATGAATTAATGGAGCCAAATGCTAGAGTTCTAAACTATTCCAGGTCTTTGCCCTTGAGGGAGGCTGCCAAAAACTTGGTGTCCACATCTTCCTTAGTGATATAATGTATACTACAGATGGTAGCCACATCTTTTATGTGTTCACAAGCTATTATTTGGCTTTCACCTCTGAAAAAAAGAAAAAAAAATAGTGTTGCTAGGGGCACATCATGGTGTTGGGAAAACTTTAATGACCTACCTTGATTAAAGGGTACAAATGCAAATTGTCTTACCATAAAAGGGATCTATTTTTCCCATAAGCTTTATTAGAACTGGGTCTTCTTGTTCTTAACACCAATGGATTCACCCAAAAATTCCTTGAAGAGAAACCTCTTTAGGTCAGTACTATGTAATCAGCATATCAGAGATAACATAGTTAAAAAATGAAACTTCTTGTTTTGTCCCATCAGGCGTGCCATAACTGTTATACACCAAATTTTCACCCTATTAAACTCTTAATTCAAATGATCTAGTATAACATAGGAATCACTTCTAGGTTTTGGGACCTTTGCTAACTGAAGTGAAACCTTCAGATTCTAGGTCGGTTCCTCTTGGATAATCACCTATTTTTCTCTTTAAACTTGAAAATTAAACTTGGGAGGAAAGGAATAGAAGGAGAGCTGAAAGGCTAAAAGAAAATTTAACCTACAAGGTGATACACCAAAAGTGACATGAATCATAATAAAATGACTAAGTATTAGCATGAAATCCTTGAATCATAACAAGCACAACTTCTTGAATAGGCTTGCAAAAGTGTTTCATAGAGAAGTCTGAAATGAAAAGAGGCTATTAAAGGAAAGAGAAGATTTCACAAACAATAGCATATTCAAGGAGATAAACATGGACTATGACCTGCAAACAAACATCCACTCCAGAAAATAGGTGCAAGAATGAGACAAGATAACAAGGAATGAACAAAATCCACAAGATTATCCTTATCAATCATCCATAATAGCAAACAAAGATGCAAAAAGAAAGAGGGCTTAAGAAACCCAAGATTTCTCTAATATTAGCCACTATATTATGCTCCAAATAAGAGAAATACAGACAAAAAAAACCCATGGACAGAGAAAATGTCACAAAAAGTCTTTGCATAATTTGAATCTCAATGATAAATTACAAACAGATGAAAACTTGGGGGCAGAGAGAATGCCACAGAAAGTCTTGCATAAGCTTGAGAAAAACTAACTACAAAATCCTCTAAAAACACTTATATACAACCTCCCCTAGCACACAAGCTCAGGATTCAATCCATCTAATTAGATCTGGGAAGAATTAGGGTTACAATAGATATCACTCAATAATGCAAAAACCCTAAAAATGGTCAAGTCTATCCATTAATTCATTTAGGAAATATATCAGATGATCTATGCTTCAAAGGTATCTCTCATGGCCATAAATTTGAGCAGATAGATCATCTCAATCCATCTACCCTCTCTGTGAATTGGAATACATCATCATCACCATGAAAACCCTGAGGAACAACATTGAAATATTTGAATTTAAACTCAAACAGTCACAGGTGGCATGGAAAAACCTGATCAACAGCCCAAGTTTAAATCTTTATCGACTTTAAAACATAACTGTCAATTTCCTTTAAGTTACCCATGAGCATAGGATCAGATCTACCACATGACACGTAGGCACAATGCCTCAAACATTATACATCTTTATCTTTGCCTTTGAGTCATAGTGCTCACTGTCTGATCTTCACAAACTTGCCTTACCTTCATCTTACCTTTGGCACTGACTTCATATTTGATATGGACACGTGTCAATAGGGCACATTGCCTTGAAGAATAAAAACTTGCATCTTCCTCATCGAGAAAAAGTGTCATTTGTTAGATCTTCTTTAAGTTATGACATCTTTACTACTCTGTAAACCTGAGACCCATGATGTCAGCAGTGCCATATGTCACCTTGGCGCAATGCCTCAATGGTTAGATCTTGATCAACTTTACTTTAAGTCATCACGTCATCCACATGATTAAATATGACTTGATCGGTCTTTACCTTTACCTTATTGACCTCAACCTCGCCGTCCATGGACACATGGAATTATGGCACAACGCTTCAATGGATATTGCATCTTCACTTTAAGGCATAATACCCACCGTAAGATCAAAAGAAACTTAATTTCTGATTAACTTAAACCTTGGTTATGAACCTCAGGTCCCACCTGATCAGAAAGGACACGTGGCATGTAGGAGCAATGCCTCAAACGTTAGATCTTGATCAACTTTTCATTGAGGAATATGATAACTGTTAGATAAATCTTGACCTATTTGACCTTTAAACTGCCGCTTCATGGGCCCAGGTTCTAACAACTTGCCACACGTCGCAACAATGCATTGCCTTGATCACTAAAAATCTTCATCTCTTCCTTTTAGGGATAGTGTCAACCGGTTGATTGATCCTGGTTGAACCACTCTTTAACCACCCACTGATCTCAGCTTGGCCCCGCCATAGACACATGGCATGATGTCGCAATGCCTTGATGGATAAAAACCTTCATCTTGGCAATCAAGCCTTTACGCCTGCTGTCAGATCTATCCTAACTTTCTTGGATATTACCTTTAATACAGACGGGCTCAGGCTCTGACAACCTACCATGCGTTGACAAGGCACAATCCCTTGAAAAACTAGATCTCAATCATCTCAACTTTAAGGAATAGCATCAACTGTAGGATGAAGATAAACTAAAATGGACGTTAACTCTTTACTTGTCTCGGCAACCGCAACCCCACTTGATCAGAAAGGATGCGTGGCACACAGGCACAATGCCTCAATGAATAACGATCATCATCTTGGCCATCAAGGAAAAGCACTAACCATTGGATGCATTCAAACCTAAATGAAGTTTAAATATTTACCCATCGGCAACCGCAGGTCCCACTTTCCACATGGCACGAAGGCGCAATGCCCTTAATATTAACTGTCTACATCTTCATCATCGAGGGAAAGCGCCATCCCTACGATCAAAATAACATGGTCACAGCATAACCCTTTATTTCACAGAATGGTGACCCCACTATCCACATGGCACAAAGGCGCAATGCCTTGAAGAATCTTCAGTTTGATCTGGGCGATTGAGGCTTTGTGACGACCGTCAGATTGAAAAGGAATCTACTATCACATGGGTAAATAAAGTATGTCAGGACTTTAGGAAATAAACTTTAGGAGAAATGTGAACCCATTGGGAAAAATACATAGCCTCATCGATGAACAACTTTAAACAGGTGAAGAAAAGGGACTTAAGTGGCAAAAAGGTAACAAAGAATTAGAATAGGCCACCAAAGGACTAGGGTTTAAGAGATTTTTCATAAGGTTTTTTGCATTTAGGGCTTAAAAGACATGCGCCAGGGGTAAAACCAGACCTAGGAACACACAAAGAAAAAGATAAAGACCACAGAAAGGTGCATATTTCATACAAGCTGGGATCAACCCTTGTGGGGGCCTTATTTTCCTCCACTTGTAGTCAAATTCAGACAAGATGGAAAATTCGGGTAACAGTCAAAAGGATTGGATTTGTGCTCATAAACTTGCTTCAAGATTCAATAGGTGAATGGTAATTTTGGTATTATGATGGTGTTAGGCTATGATTTTGGTTCTCAATTTATCATGATAACAATGCATAAAAGGTGGATGAAAATGAAGGAGTGAAGGGTGTATGCACCCTAAAATGGTCGCCTAGACTTTGGGCCCCATTTATTATTTTATCAATTTATCAAATCCCTAAATCAATACTTTCAAATATCAACAATATCAATTATATCAATTTCCTTGATCAAAT
>MU226133.1:509550-525167 GCA_018584345.1 Thuja plicata
GTGCCCATGCAAGTACACCATAAAATGAGAGATTCAAAGAGGAAAATCAAGAATGCTAGTCTCCATGATCATCAAATATGCATGCAAATAAAAATGGAAGCTATTCTATATGATAACAATGCATGAAGGCAAACTAATCTATGAAAGGAAATATGCATGCAAGATTATTCTATGAAATGAAATATGAATCTAATCTAACATGCAAGTGCAAGAGTAATCTAAATGGATTTCCATGGATGCATGAGAGAAGAAGACAAAAAAAGAGAAGTTGCAATGTTCAAGCTCAAGTGCTCAAACTCTCCTCCAAAATCGCTCTCCAAAACCTGCAGCATAACAATAACATAAAACCTTGGATGCCTAAATGAGAAGGAGAGGTTTCCTTATAAAGGAAAGTGTGGAGAGGAATGCATCCTCAAGAGAAATGTGGGATAAATCCCTAAAAAGGCAAGTAAGAGGAAAAATCCCACCACTTAGGAATATGTGTAGAGAAAAAGGAATTTTTATTTATTTTTATTTGATTTATTTAATTTATTTCCCTTTTTTTTCATCACAAAGAGAGATTTAAGTGAGGATTTTCTTTTATTAAAATAGGGATCTTCTTTTAATTAAATAAGATTATTTTGTTTAATTAAAAGAGAGATTTTAATTAAATAAGATAAGATTATTTAATTAAAAGAGATTTTAATTAAATAAGATAAGATTATTTAATTAAAAGAGAGATTTTAATTAAATAAGATAAGATTATTTAATTAAAAGAGAGATTTTTTTAATTAAATAAGATTATTTTATTTTATTAAAAGGGATGTTTTCTTTTAACTAAATAAGATTATTGATGAAATGATCAAACCTTAGGAAATATTGAAATAATTGAATTAATTACGATTTGATCAAGGAAATTGATTTTGAATTGAAAATGTTGCAAAGCATTGATTCGGGAATTTGATAAATTGATTCTGTCATTTGATAAATTGAAGAATGGGGGCCCATAGTCTAGGTGACCATTTTAGGGTGCATACACCAGCCACTATATTATAATCTAGATAAGAGAAATATAGACAAGAAGGCCCAGGGATAGAGAAAATATCACAAAAAGCCTTTGCATAATCTGGAAATCAATGAGAAATTACAAACTAATGAAAACCTGAGGGCAGAGAGAATGCCACAGAAAGTCTTGCATAAGCTAAAAAACCTAGCCATGAAAGCTCTAAAGACTACTTATATACAACCTCCCCTAACACAAAGGCTCAGGAGTCAATCCATCCGATCAGTTAGGGCAAAATTAGGGTTGCAATAGATATTCAATAAATAATGTAGAAACCCTAAAATGGTCAAGTTTGCTCATCAATGTGCTTAGGAAATATCTCAAAAGATTAGATACAGTCATGAATACATCTCCCATCACCATAAATTTGATTAGAGAAGTCAACTTGACCCATCTCTCTTGTCTGCAACTTGAAAAACCACACCACCACCATGAAACCCTGAAATCATATTTGAATATAAATAGTCACAGGTGGCGCGAATGTCTACATCAAAGGTTTAGAAAAAGACTTGATTTCCTTTTAAAACACAGTCAACAATATTTATATTTATATTTATATTTATATTTATTCTTTATCCAAGCTCAGATCTGATTGTAGACACGTGGCGTCCTGGCACAATGCCTTAAAGATTAAACATCTTCATCTTGGCCATCAAGGGATTACGCCCATCGTCAGATCTTATTTCCTTGCTATGTATTTACCTTATTTCTGACCTTAGCCTTAACTTTCCTTTGACTCATCTTTAACCATGGTACCTGAAATCCTTTATGTCTCCAAGTCACTAGATCATTTCTTTAACCCTGAGTTTATTCTGAGATAATGCGAGAACCGTGAGATTAGGACACAATCAATGATTGAGACTTGAGCTTGACAGACTTTACTTTAACTCTAATTTATTCTGAGATCACGCGACTAAGCATATATTACAATCGCTGAATAAACCCAACTTTGACTTAGCTCAAGCATAGGTTCCATTATGAGATTTGACGTCATCCACGCGATCTAAAAAATATCAATGACCACGCTTAATCTCCAGATCATAGAAGCATAATCCTTTTCATTGCAAGATCAGGAGACAACTGTCTGATCAAAAATGCATCCACGACCTGCACCAAATCTCTAAACCTTAAGAGCATATTCCTTTTCATTGTGAGATTATGAGAGATCCACAAGATCAAAACATGATCGATGACTCAAATCATAACCTGACTTTAACTTTACTGCAACGCTGATTCATTGCGAGATCACGCAACTGAGTGTATCTTTGAGTCACAAGGCATCTGGCCTAACCATAGTTTCATTCAAAGATCTAGCACCAGTCCCAGGATCATCTCAGCATCAACGGCCATGATTTTATCTTTGCAAACTCTGAAACTAACTTGACTCAAACAGCTATGACCATGATCTATTTAGAGATTCAGCGACTAAAGGAAAATCTAAGTCGCTAGATGATTTTCCAACTCCAGGGTTTATTTTGAAATTACACGCCATCCACTAGATCAAAATTGAATCAACGACTCATCTTCAATCATTGCAAACCCTGACCTAACCTTGACTTAACCTACCTTGACCATGATCTATTCTGAGATCATGCGACTGAAAGAAATTCCAAGTCACGGGATGATTTACTAACTCAAGGGTTCATTACGACACTTCACACAAACTGTAGGATTAGAACATGATCGACGATCATGATTTCAACTTGAAGGGCCCATCTTCAACTTTACCTGACTTAAACTTTAACCTTGGTCTACCTGGAGATTTAGTGACTGAAAGAATACCCAAATTCGTGAGATCATTTTGTAACCTGATAGTTTATCATGAAATTTCACATCAGCCACAGGATTTGATTTGGATCAACGATCTGCGTGTAATCTCCTAATATTTTCTAACCTTTGATTTTGTCTCAAGATCTAGCGCTAGCCACACATCTGGGATGAGATTAACAGTCTGCGTTAAATCTCCAAATCTTTCACTTAACCCCAAGACCATCTGGCGATCATGTGACTAAGGAAAAAATAAAACCATGTCTTTAACTTGATTCTATTACAAGATCACGTGACTGAGCAATCTTGAAGACACAGGATGATTTCCTTAACCCTTGGTTCATTATGAGACTTCACGCGAGCCGTAGGATTAGAACAAGATCAATGATCTGCGCATGATCTCAGAATAAATAACTTAACCTCAAGTACACTTAGAGATCACATGATTAAAGCAAAAAATAAACCAAACCTTAACTCTGAGTTTATCTAGAGATCACGAGATAGACTGAGTCGCTGAATCTCCCAATGTTTTGACTAACTCTAGTTTCATCATGAGACTTAGCGCACAACACACGATGAAAACTGTATCAACGGTTGCACTTAATCTCAAAATAAAACTTGACTTTTGACTTTGTCTTGAGATCTAGCGCAAGACACAAGATTGAAACTGCATCATGAGCCCGCGTTAAGTCTCCTAAAGAAAAGAGCATATTCCATTTCCTTGCGAGATCACGCAACTAAGGCAATCTCAAAGTTGCTGAATGAAAAATAATATTCCCTCTAGGTTGCGTGACTAAGAGATAACCAAGGAAAAGTTAAAATGCACATGATAAAATAAGAACTTAAGTGGCATGGAAAAGGTAATGAAGAATTAGACTGGGCCACCAAGAACTTAGGGTTTACACAAATTCATAGGGTTTTTTGCATTTAGGTCTTTTAAGACATGAACAAGGGGTAAACTAGTGACCTATAAATATGCAGAGAGCGGGGTAAAGACAAGGAATTATGACAGAAACCATGATACAAGTTGGGCTCTACCCTTGTGGGAGCCTCATTTACTCCACTTGTAGCCAAAATTGGACAGGATGGGAAATTTGGGTAACATTTTTGGCAATTTATGTTGAATGTTATCCTGTTAGAAATATAAAACCAGTGGCCTTATGGCATTCCATTGGGCAAGGAATCTACATTTAGGTCTTTTAAGACATGAACAAGGGGTAAACCAATTACCTATAAATATGTAGAGAGCAGGGCAAAGACAAGGAATCATGACATAAATTATACAAGTTGGACTTTACCCTTGTGGGAGCCTCATTTACTTCACTTGTAGCCAAAATTGGACAGGATGGGAAATTTGGGTAACATTTTGGCAATTTATGCTGAATGTCTGCCTGCTAGACATATACAACCAGTGGCCTTATGAAATTCCATTGGGCAAGGAGTTTGCATTGAGTACACAAAAGAGACCTATGGGAAGCAGAAGGATTGAAACCAGGAGGAAGAAACAACAAGCCAAAACAAGGAAAGAGCTATATACAAGTAGAAATAACTAATTGTGCACAAGCACTTTGGGGAAAGAAGGAAAAACTAACCTACTCTAAACTAATTAGTACAAAAATAGGTCAAACAAAACCATTCACTGGAATTTTAAAATACGTACCTCTCCTCCTTAGGATATCTTGCATTGAATACATAAGGATAGCTAACAAGACATCAAGAACATAAAAGTATGTCAGAAATATAGGATTGCCTCTTAAAAAAGGGGATCAATCTTACTCACCTCGAATTGATCATATGAGGATGTCTCATTAAACTCCTCTTGGGCCAAGTATCTGATGGGGCAGCCTCTTCAGATGACGTAAACAAAACTCTCCTTGATGGTTTCTTCTTTATGATTTGCATTCAAATCTTGAGAGTTAAACTGCAACATAGGCAACCTTGTCAACTCATTCTCCATGGTCGGAGGATCATTATCCTTAAAAGAAAAAGTAGAGAGATCTTCATAACTATCAATTCCCTGAAGGTATGGAACAACTAGAATTGGTTCCAACTCATGCTTATGCATAAAATCCTTAGGAAGAGAGCAATCCAAGACTAGGCCTCTTTCAACAGGCACATAAATTTGAACCTTCACCCCAGGGGACAAGGATTCCTCACACAATATGTCACAAAAACCCTCTATGATATTGAAAAAATTATTTTCTTCAAGGTTTTTGTGCATGCTCATTCCTTGGAAAACCTCCTCCACAACTGCAGGCTCATGAATTACCATATCATGATGATCAATTCCCTCCAACTGTTGCAAAATTATAGAAGTGGCTATGACCATGTCTTCTATATATGGCTCAACAAAACTAGGAAGCTCATCCAATATGAACATAGCATCTTCCTCATTGTCACTTCTTTGTTGATCTTGATCATTCTGTTCTAACTGGCCTTCATCCATAGGTAATGGAATGTTTTCTTCTCTATCAACAAAATGGGGGAGCTCATGAAATAAATCAACCAAGAGCCCAGGTTGAGCATCAATCTCCATCTCTTCATCACATGAAGGCTTATCTACCACAAGTCTTTTCTCTGATGCAGAACTAGTATCCTTGAAAATACTTGGCATCTGACAGCCAGGAGTTAGAGCCCATGAAAAATGCCATGGTCGCTTAGTATCTTGAGGGACCTGAGGGGTCTCTTGGAAAGATGGCTTCCCCTTAAAACTTGGGATGTGAAATTGAGAGTGCTCAAGGGTAGACACAGAAGGCATACCTTTCTTGAAGCTTGGAAAATTGAAGACCCTATCATTTTGGTGTTGCTCACTTGCAACCGCTTCTATCTCAATATAATCCTTAGGTTACTGTTGGCCATAATAAGGTTGCAATTGTTCTATAATAGGTTCATTTTCTTGAAGGATGTTACTAAAGTTTGGAAATGAACGCTCTATCGGTTCTTCATGTGTAGGCTCTTGGAACATGGGAGTACTCCAGATTGGAATTCTAACCTCGTGAGGTTTAGGAGTCTCACCCTGCCCAAAAGACCTGAAGCTTGGAACCTTGTATTTAAGAGTCTTTTGCTCAGCAATTTGTGATCCCCACCCTATTGTTGTGGCAAAAACTTGGTGATTAATCTCTTCTTTATATTGGTTGCTTTGCTACTCATCACCTAGAGTCTCTGCCACTTGATTGGAAAATAACTCCCGCTCATAACTTTGAGCTTCCATGTCCTATTGTTCCCTAATCTCAGACACTTGCTTAATCAAGTAAAGCAACATACTTTTGATCTCTTCATCCCCCCCTTCATCTTAACAAAGTCTGAGCTCTGAGGCTGATTGAAAACAACTTCATGATGATTAGGCATGAAATAGTCCCCTTGGGACTGGTTATAATTCTGAGTCTACTACCAATCAGGCAGAGAAGCAGGGGGGTGGGTGGTAAGCATGATGAGCTTGATGCTCTTGACTCTCCTATTGTTTCTTTTGTGCCCATGATGCTTACCATTGGAGAGCATGCTCATAATCTTGTGCAGGGGCATATTGATTGGGAGCATGTTGAACATATTGACAACCTGCTATGATATGGTAGCTTGGACTAAAAACTACTTTTGGATGATTTTCATATGGTTACTGCTTAGCCCATTGAGTATTATTTTCATGATATGATGGTGAGTAACCTGACTGTCCATAATAAATTGACATGTCTACTCATGAAATTAGCTGGAATTTTGAAGATGAAAGATTTGAAACATACCAACACTTGATCTCTTGAAACCAGTAGACCTTCCACAGTCGCCAGATATGCAAGATGTTGACCACTACTAGGTTTGTATTATGTTATCAACATATCAGAGATAACATAGATTTGAAAATGAACTTCTTTTGTGGTCCCACCAGGCGTGCCATTATTATTATACACTAAATTTTGCACCCTGCTAAGCGCTTGATCCTAACAATATAGTATAACATGAGAATCACTTCGAGGCTGTGGGACCTCTACTAACTGAAGTGAAGCCTCTAGATTCTAGGATGGTTCCTCTTGGATCATCACCTTATTTTCTTTTGAATGTGAAAGTAAACTTGGAAGAAAAAGGGATAGAAGGAGAACTGAAGGGAAATGACTGAAAAGAAAATTATCCTACTAGGTGATACATTAAAGGTAACATGAATCATAACACAGTGACCAAAACTAGCATGAAATTTCCTAGATCTAACAGAACACAACTTCCTGAATAGGCTTGCATAAATATTTCATAGAGAGGTTTGAAATGAAAAGAGGCTATTCAGGGAAAGAGAAATTTTCACAAACAATAGCATATTCAGTGGAATAGACACGGACTATGACATGTAAATAGACACTCACTCTGAAAAATAGGCACAAAAAGGAGACAAAATGAAAAGGGATTGAGCAATATCCACAAGATCATCTAAATCAAATCATTCATAGTAGTGCACAAAGATGCAGAAAGAAAGAGGACCCAAGATTTCTCTAACAACAGCCACTATATTATAATTCAAATAAGATAAATATAGACAAGAAGGCCCAGGGATAGATAAAATATCACAAAAAGACTGCGTAATTTGGAAATCAATGAGAAATTACAAACTAATGAAAATCTGAGGGCAGAGAGAATGCCACAGAAAGTCTTGCATTAGTTGAAAAAGATATCTATGAAAGCTCTAAAAACTACTTACATACAACCACCCCTAGCACACAGGCGTAGGAGTCAATCCATCTGACAAGTTAGGATGGAATTAGGGTTACAATATATATTCAATAAACAATTCAGAAACCCTAAAATGGTCAAGTCTTCTCATCAATGCACTTGGGAAATATCTCAGAAGATTAGATGCAGTCATGAATACATCTCCCATCACCATAAATTTGATCAGAGAAGTTGACTTGACCCATCTCTCTTGTCTGCAACTTGAAAGACCATGCCATCGCCATGAAACCCTGAAATTAGATTTGAATATTTGAATATAAACAGTCAGAGGTGGCGTGAATGTCTGCATCAATGGTTCAGAAAAAGACTTGATTTCCTTTTAAAACATAGTCGTGTCTTTATCTTTATCTTTATTCTTTAGTCAAGCTCAGATCTGATCGTAGACATGTGGCAACCTAGCGCAATGCCTTAAAGATTAAAAATTTTCATCTTGGCCATCGAGGGATTATGCCCACTGTCAGATCTTCTTTACTTGCTATGTCTTTACTTTATTTCTGACCTTAGCCTTAACTTTCCTTTGACTCATCTTTAACCCTGGTATATGAAATCCTTTATGTCTCCAAGTCACTAGATCTTTCTTGTAATCCAGAGTTTATTACAAGATGACGTGAGACCATGAGATTAGGACATGATCAATGATCGAGACTTGAGTTTGACAGACTTTACTGTAACTCTAATTTATTCTAAGATCACGTGACTAAGCGTATCTCACAATCACTGAATAAACCCAACTTGACTTGGCTCAACCATAGGTTCCATTATGAGATTTGACGTCAGCCACATGATCTAAAAAAGATCAATAACTGCTCTTAATCTCCATATCATAGAAGCATATTCCTTTTCATTGTGAGATCAAGAGACAGTTGTCCCATCAAAAATGTATCCACGGCCTATGCCAAATCTCTAAACCTTAAGAGCATATTCCTTTTCATTGAAAGATTATGAGAGAGCCAAAAGATCAAAACACTATCAATGGCTCAAATCATAACATTACTTTAACTTTACTGCAACTCTGATTCATTCTGAGATCAAGCGACTGAGCATGTCTCTAAGACTCCAAGCATCTGGCCTAACCATGGTTTCATTTAGAGATCTAGCACCAACCGCAAGATCATCTCAGCATCAATGGCCACGATTTTATCTTTGCAAACTCTGAAACTAACTTGACTCAAGCTTCCTTGACCATGATATATTTGGAGATTCAGTGACTGAAGGAAAATCTAAGTCACTGGATGATTTTCCAACTCTAGGGTTTATTCTGAGACTATACGCCATCCACTAGATTAAAATTGAATGAATGAATCATCTTCAATCATTGCAAACCCTGAACTGACCTTGACCTAACCTACCTTGACCATGATCTATTTCGAGATCACATGACTAAAAGAAGCTCCAAGTCGCGGGATGATTTTCTAACTCAAGGGTTCATTAAGAGACTTCGCACAAACTATAGGATTAGAACATGATCGATGATCATGATTTCAACTTGGCGGGCCCATCTTAAACTTTATCTGACTTAAACTTTAACCTTGGTCTATCTAGAGATTTAGCAACTAAAAGAATACCCGAAGTCATGAGATCATTTTGTAACCCCAGATTTTATCATGAGATTTCATGTCATCCACTAGATCTAATTTGCATCAATGATCTACACGTAATCTCTTGATCTTTGCTGACCTTTGACTTTGTCTCAGGATCTAGCGCCAGCTGCACATCTGGGATGAGATTAACAGTCTAGGTTAAATCTCCAAATCTTTCACTTAACCCCAAGACCATATGGCGATCACATGATTAAGGTAAAAAGAAAACCATGTCTTTAACTTGAGTCTATCACGAGATCACGTGACTGAGAAATCTTGAAGTTGCAGGATGATTTCCTTAACCCTTGGTTCATTATGAGACTTCACATGAGCCATAGGATTAGAACAATATCAACGATCTGCCTATGATCTCAAAACAAATAACTTAACCTCAAGTCCACTTAGAGATCACACGACTAAGGGAAAAGAAAACCAGACCTTAACTCTGAGTTTATCTAGAGCTCATGAGATAGACTGAGTCGTTGAATCTCCCAATGTTTTGACTAAGTTTGGTTTCATTATGAGACTTAGCGCACAACACATGATCAAAATTGTATCAACGATTACACTTAATCTCAAAATAAAACTTGACTTTTGACTTTGTCTTGAGATCTAGCGCAAGCCATAGGATCGAAACTGCATCAACGGACTGCGTTAAGACTCCCGAAGAAAAGAGCATATTCCATTTCCTTGCGAGATCACATGACTAAGGCAATCTCGAAGTCGTTGAATGAAAAAGAATATTCCCTTTGTGTTGCGCGACTAAGAGATAACCAAGGAAAAGTTAAAGTGCATATGATAAATAAGAACTTAAGAGGCATGGAAAAGGTAATGAAGAATTAGACTAGGCCACCAAGAACTTAGGGTTTACACGAATTCATAGGGTTTTTTGCATTTAGGTCTTTTAAGACATGAATAAGGGGTAAAATAGTGACCTAGAAATATGTAGAGGGCAGGGAAAAGACAAGGAATCATAACATAAACCATACAAGCTGGGCTCTACCCTTGTGGGAGCCTCATTTACTCCACTTGTAGCCAAAATTAGATAGGATGGGAAATTTGGATAACATTTTTGGCAATTTCTGTTGAATGATAGCCTGCTAGACATATAAAACTAGTGACATTATGACATTCCATTGGGCAAGGAGTCTGCATTTAAGTCTTTTAAGGCATGAACAAGGGGTAAACTAGTGATGTAGAAATATGTAGAGAGCAGGGAAAAGACAAGGAATCATGATAGAAACCATACAAGTTTGGCTCTACCCTTGTGGGAGCCTCATTTACTCCACTTTTAGCCAAAATTGGACAGGATGGGAAATTTGGGTATTAGTGTGTTAGGATTAGGTAATACTGAGAGGGGGGTGAATCAGTATTGCAGCACTTATTAAAACTGTTTAGCCAATTAAACATTAACCATATACTTGCATAAATGAAAAGAACATAATAAAATAACACAGTACTCATAACACCATAATATTTTTTCGAGGAAACCCTGGCCAAGGGAAAACCCCGGTGGGGATGGTAACCACAAGCATGCACTAAAGTATAGTGTCCCTGTTAGGAGTCCTAGCCCTATTAGGAGCTGAATATTACACAGTACATTTCCTTGTTAAAGGAATTACAACCCCGTTAAAGGTATGCAACACCCTGTTTGGGCCAATTGAGCTTACAGTTCTTACAAAGTAATTTTGTTTACAAAATGTTCTCAGTAATGAACAAAACAAGCATATCTAATGCTTAGATAGTTCATGTCATAGCTCATCAATGATCTTTGTCATCCTTTGCTCTATAGCTCACATATCATATCATCCATCCAATCATCTCTATTCCACTATATCTTCACTCAACAAAAAGTTCTCCATATATATATATATATCTTATCTCTTAACCAAGTCGGCTCTCTTAACCAAATATTACTTAGTCGACTCTCAATACAAAATACATTTAATAAAACAAATATCAAATGAAAAGTTGGTGCTCTTACATAATAAAATTCTAGGTTATAAACAACCATAATCCAACTTTGATTTCTAGGATTCCATGTCATACTTTATGAATCATCACTTCTGTCCAACTGCTTTGTATCATTGTTCTGTTGTTGTCTGTCTGTCTTCAAATCTCTCTAAATTTCTGTAAACATAACAAAAACAAAATCAATCTTAGGTGGAGGTCACATATACCTCATACTATATTCCTCTAATCTCATTTTCCATAATTCATTGCTCTCAATCTTTGATACCCAAAATGCCTCTGTAACTCTGCTTTTGTACTTAGTCAATTTCAGAGTTGTCAAAACTCAACTTCATAGGAATCAATCTGTAACCCAGATGTGTTTCCATAAATCAAAACCAAAAAGTGAACCTAACCATGCAAAATAGATCACTTTCCAACAATCTCTCCCTTTGGCATTGATGGAAACACTTAATAAAAAAATGACTAAGTGTTCCAACAAACTGTCTTTCTTTCTCTATTTTGTTTTTCTCTTTTCTTCTCTTATATATTTTCTCCTTCTCCTTATTCATTTTACTCTTCTCTCTTCTCCTATTCATTTTTATTCTCTTCTCCCAACAATGACAAAGGTGCATACAAACTAATGAAATTAGTGCTTGCTCACCAGTTTCAGAACATCTTGAAAGGAATCTTCCAAGATCTTCACTTCTGTACCCCATGACTTCAACAATAGTTGACTAACATGAATTAGTTCATTCAATGCAAATGATGTAGTCTCTGCTTCTTTCAACTTTGTAGGCATATAGTTGTTTAATGCCTCTATTGTCTTCTCCAAGTCTAATAGGTGTGTTTTAATTATGGATAGCTTAGGAGTTATTAAACTCTTCAACAAATTGAATCTAGTCAATACTCTCCCTTTCTCATTATCCAATACATCTAATTTTGCCAAAATTCTTGTTACTTCCTTGTCTAATTTTGTTACAGATTGTGAAGAGGTCTCACAACTGTCCATCATATTGTTCAAAGTTCCCCTTTCCTTGGAAATCATGTCTTCAATATTCTAAACATGCCTGATAGGATTCATGTAGTAACTGAATAGCTTTCTTCCATGTCCAATGCAACTCTTAGCATTTGAAGTAGTGGTTTTCAAAATGCTCAAGTCCCATGAGATGGACTTGCAAACTTTGGATAGCTTCTTCTCTGAGTAGTTCATTCTTTCCTTATCATCTGCAATCTTTATCAAACTCTCATAATAGCCATCAATTCATCAAGTGTTATCTTTAGGTTTTCGATATCATCTCTGTGCTAGAAAACAATAGGTACTGGAAGAAATTTGTTCATAGTATCAATTGCTCTGGTTATTACCTTAGCCTTTTTTTCACCTTTTTGGTTTGATCTCTCCTTGGCTTTAGTGAGTGCAGTAAAAGCCAATTTCACTAGCTCATCCTCGTCCATGCAATCAACATCAAAATCTGTTGTATTGTCTTTTCTTGCCAACAATGAAATAGAAGATGTGATTACCTCAGTTTTAGTCTCAACTTTTTCTTCCTATCCTTTTTGTCCTTCATCTTGTTCTGCTTCACTTTGTTCTTTCTTCTGCTCTTCTTCCTCTTTCTATTATGCTTCCTTAGCAATTTTGTTGTCCATACTTTCTACAAATGGGTCCGTCTCATCTTTAGAGCTGTCAAGTGTTATAGGTACACAAGAAACATAGAAATTTGGTTGAGTATTAAATTTTCTCTTCTCATCACTTGCCCCATCTGTCTTCAAACTCTCTCTCATTCCTAAGTTTGTAGGCAAAGTAGTTTTAGGAAGTGGAGTCTCCTCAGGAGTAGGATTCATCAATATTTTATACAGTTCTTTCTGAGTCTCCTCAATGATTTCATCATATCTTCTTTCCATGATTTTCAGTAGTTTGATCTTATTTATCAGTAAAGGTTTCAATTATTTGAGTATTCAGTCCCTTTCTTGTAAAGATATCACATGTAGCATGTTGTAAATTTCCTCATTTCTAATTGTTTAATCTTCAATTTGTGCTAACTGTTTCCTTGTCTCCAATCTCCCATATAGATCTTCAGGTATACTTCCCTCAATTTCCAATAGAGTCTTCTTGAAAATAAGTAAGTGATTAACCACAATATCTTCAATCTTAAGTTTTTTTTTTTCATCATACCTATCGTAGTATCTATTTACTATAACTAGCTTTCCTTTCTCAATAACTCTCTTCTTAATCATCTTCATGTCAGGCTTCCATATATGTTTCACAGTTTTAGTTTTCTTCTCTTCTCTTACAATGCTTGGTTCCATAGGTGATGTCTTCCTGCTAGATCTGGTGTTTACTCTAGGATTAATCTTATCATCTTGTGATGTTTGTTGTGATGGAGGAGGTTGACTGTCTACCATTACTACTTCAGGAGTGGGAGGTCACTTCTTTCAATTCTTCCTTTGTTAGTCCTACCTTTACACCACATTCATGCACAAGGTTATCAATTTTCCTTTTCCTCAGACCTATAGTATGTTCCTCTCTTACCTTAGTAGATTTGTCCTCATAGGTTCCCCATCTTTCTTTTGATGTGTCAATCTCAGATGCAAGAACATGTTCAACTTGCATAGTAAGTACCTCTGAACTTACCTCATATCCCATAAGATAACACCATTTCTTCCTTGGTGTGACTACCTCAAAGCATACACAATAAGTTTCAACCATGAAATAGATTGTATCCTTGTACTTCTCAACTATGTCTTTAGGTATCCTATATCTATCTTTCATCTGCCTTTGAAGGATTTTGATCATTCCAAATATTTCATCATCAACCCATGTTTTTTTTTGTCTTCTATAACTCTGTGTGATCTGAATACCAATAGGTATCCCTGATTTCCAACCACTAGGGTGCATACCTAGGAATTTGTGTTCAATGTGAATAAACATATGTACCAATAGTGAGCCAAATTTGAAGGTCTTCGTTCTGTCTTTCTTTACCAGTTTTACATTCTCAAGAAATTGATGTGCTAATACTTTGGATAAGTTATATTTTACATTTTATTTTACCATTCTCCATGCCATCATGATAACTCCTGTAGATACTGAATTAGGTCTACTGCTATAGTAGAATTTATAGCCAAGTATCATAGCAATTAGTCTCACATCTTGTTGAAAGATGTCATTCACAGTCATTACTCGCCTATCCCATTTAGAGTGTGTTAAGGTTTCGACTTGCTTCTTCATATGTTTTTCTACAATAGGAACAATTCCATTGTTGTCCAATCCAGTAATCTCATGAATCAAATCACTGCAAATCTTCACAGGCTGCTCACCTATCCAAATGAACTAATCATGCCCTTTGCTCAATAATATTTTAAACCATTCTTCTTCATCGAATTCATACAAATCTAGAATTTTCATAATACCCAACTGATCAATGTGTTTGTACTCATCTCTCGTAATTTCTTTATCATTCATATAATCCATCTCAGTACAAATATCATCAGTGCCTAGTATATCATACTTACAATGAATGTAAGCCCTAATATCTTCTACGTGTAAAACTCCGTAGGGTGTTCAAGAAAATGCTCCTTCGGGATCTTCTTCACAAGATTTGAATGGATGTTTCTTTAAATTATACCTAGGTCAATCTACAACATCATAAATAATAGGTGCATCCATAGCTAGATGATGTAAATACCTCTTTCACACTGAATTCTAAGTTTTTTGCTTCAATCAATCATGCAAGGCAAATGTAGGATAGATTGAATCTCTTTGTTCTCTGATCTCCTTAGGTCACTCTTCGTCAAATGGTGAAGAAATAGATCTTCATATGGTGCTTTATACAATGTTTAAGTTATAAAATTTCACTTTACCCAATATTGTCCAGTCATTTTTAGATCTCGTGATCAAAATATATGCATCGGTTGATGTTGCGCTCTTAACTGTATACTCCAAGATGTCGGCCATGTTCATACCTAAGCTCGCATGAGCTCAATGTTAGGAATATGGTGTCTCAACCTTGGATAATTCCTATTCTTATTATTTGTTTTGTAAAATGTATTTCTTTCAAATAATGTAATTAAGTGTGAGTGTACATGTCTAGTTGGCATGTTGATGTGTCACTCCACTTGATGTGTCAGCATCTTGAATTGTGTGTAAGGAGATCATGGCTGAAATAGTTATGACGGATTCCTATGACACATAAGAGCTATTTCTAGGAGATTTCAATGACAGGTGAAGACATGCAACGACATGTGGCAACTGATAAAGTTGAGTACTTTATACTCTTCCAATCCTTGATCCCAACCGTGGGGTTCGGGGCATCGCCCCAAAAAAAAATTTAGGGTTCCTATTTTCTCGGAGAATGGTAAAACCCTAATACAACTATCTTTGGGAGTTGCCCTAAAAAGGTAAGCACAATGATACAAGCATTTTTAGGGTTACAGAAAAGGATACAAAAAGAGTGTATTGTTGGTATAATCTGGTGCTACTGGATTTGTTTGTGTGTGTCGATTGTCTCCTGAAAGAACTTGCATTGCAAGTGTGTTGTAACCATTGTGTTGAAGATAATACATTGTGCAGG
>MU226133.1:563798-573950 GCA_018584345.1 Thuja plicata
TGCAAAAAGTGATGAAGGAATATTCCTAGGCTACTCATGTAAAAGCAAAGCATACAAATGTCTGAATCTTACTACTCATAAAGTCATAGAAAGTGTACATGTCAAGATTGATGAGTTTGTAGAAAGAGGTGAAGAGAAGAGTAGTAAAGAGCCTTAAGACTACAGGAAATTTATGTATCATGAACCTTATACTATGTATATGACTCGAGCAATGGTGATTGGATAGCAGAACCATCAACCACTAAATATACTAACACAAACTATGCAACCTGAGTTATAGCCCGTGCAACCCAAATTGCTGGTAGAAGAGATCGAGTCACATACAAAGGGAACCCAATCTCAGATAGAGGAACCTGAGTCATAGATAGAGGAACCTGAGTCACAAACAATAGAACCCGAGCATGATACAGGAGAACGTGAAATAATGTTTGAGAATGATAGAACTAGTGGATCAAGTCTAGAATCAAGACTGAAGGATCCAGTACTTTCCAGATATGTTAGAAGGCATCATGCACTTGAGAAAATAATTGGAGATCAGACAGAAGGTGTAATGAAAAGGAAAAAACTCAAAGGTACATGTTTACTTATTAAATTTGAACCTAGAATTGTTAAAGATGCATTGAATGATGAAAGTTGGATAGAAGCAATGAATGAAGAAATTGAGCAGATTGAGAAGAACAAAACTTGGACTTTTGTTCCTAGACCAAAGGACAAGAATGTGATTGGAACCAAGTGGGTTTTTAGAAATAAGATGAATGAAAATGGTGAAGTTTCTAGAAACAAGGCCAGACTAGTTTGTAAAGGATATGCTCAAGAAGAGGGTATTGATTATGGAGAAACTTTTGCTCCTGTTGCAAGACTTGAAGGAGTCAGAACTCTTCTGGCATATGTCGCACATAAAGGATACAAAGTATATCAAATGGATGTGAAATATGCATTTCTGAATGGAATCCTAGAAAAATAAGTCTACATTGAGCAACCTAAAGGATTTGTTGATCCTAGCAAAAGGAATATGGTTTGCAAGCTGCACAAAGCATTGTATGGACTGAAGCAAGCACCCAAAGCCTAGTATGAAAGACTGCATGGTTACCTAGTAAATATTGGATTTCAGAGAACTAATGATAACAGTAGCCTGTATATCAAAGAAGGACCACAAAACAAAATATTGTTAGCAAAGATATTTGTTGATGACATATTATTCACTGGATATGACGACTTATGCAAAGCATTCTCTGTAGCTATGAGTAAAGAGTTTGAGATGTCTATGTTTGGTGAGATTAAATTATTTGTTGGATTACAAGTTCATCAAATGAAGGATGATATCTACATTACTCAATCAAAATATATCAAGGAGATACTCAAGAAATTTGGAATGGAAGATTCCAAACCAATTGGAACACCCATGTGTACTGGATAAAAATTGTCTACGGATGATGATTCAAAAGAGGTAAATCGGACCAACTAAAAATCCATGATTGGAAAATTGAAATATGTTGTTCACACCAGACCTGATATTACATTAGCAGTTGGTATTGTTGCAAGATTTTTGCTAATCCTAGAGACAATCACCTAATGGCAATCAAAATAATTTTGAGATATCTGAAGGGTACTGAAGACTATGGTTTATGGTATAAGAAAGGTGGGAACTTTGATTTGAAGACATTCACTGATGCTAATTGGGCTGGAAGTGTTGATAATAGAAAAAAAAACCAGTGGTGGAGCTTTCTTTCTTGGAAAGAGGTTAGTGTCTTGGACTAGCAAGAAACAAAATTGTATCTCTCGGTCTACAACAGAGGCAAAATATATTGCTGCAGCAGTGAACTATTCAAACATCACATGGTTCAAACAGTTGCTATCAGGAATGAAGGAAGAAGTAAAAGAACTAGTTATTATCTACTGTGACAACACCAGTGCCATTAACATTTCAAAGAGTCTTGTGATGCACACCAAAACCAAGCATATAGCAATAAAGTATCATTCCTTGAGCGAATTGGTACAAAATAAAGAAGTAAGGTTGGAATATGTGAGTACTAAAGAACAAGTTGCAGACATATTCACCAAAACTTTACCTAAGGATGCATTTTTGTATCTTAGAGGAAAGCTAAGGGTGCTTCCCCTAACTAAAGCTCACTAAAACACAGTTTAGTGATGCATCAACCTGAGCTAGAATGAAGATCTATTAGTTGATGCAGGTACATCAGAGCCCATTGTAGATGAATTAGTACATTCAGGTACATTACAACTTCAAAGAGAAATAATATTGACTATTGGTATTGATATTAGTATTTGTGGAGATGGAGTCTTACATCTATTGTCAAAGAGGGAGAGTGATATAATACAAAAGAAATCACTTAAGAGACAGATTTTGATGTCAGAGGGAGAGTTTTGATGTTAGAGGGAGTTTTTGGATGAGAATCTGAATGTAGCTAAGGACATCAAAGAAAGTTTTTTGTTGCTCTATAATTCTTTGTATTATGACATGTTGTGTTGCCATCAATGCCAAAAAGGGAGATTGTTGAAGACAATTATTCAATTGTGTATTGTCATTGATGTTACACATGTATTTGCACTTATGTAGTGATGTTACACAAATGTCTACATCCAGACTGAGCACAATTGGTGAATGGAAAGAGTTTTTTAGTGTTGACCGAGACCAGTCGGGTATTGAAGATATTTAGTGTTGACTGAGTCACTCGGGAATTTCAGTCATGGTCAGGCATTAAAGAAACACAGTGTTGACTAGGTTGAATATTCAGTGTCAAACGAATAACAGTGGTTTACATTTTATAATTAATTGGTTATATGAGGTCGAATGAATTGTGATTTGTTATTTATTTAGAAGTGTATTCAAGCTGACTTGGCAAGGCTTATCATATACATGAAAGGTCAAGTTTGGATTGATGAAGAGAGAGATAGTAGTGTGAAATAGTGGAAGACAAGCAGAATTATGGAATTCTGTGATATGAATAGTGAAGGCGAAATCAGATGGGATTCTGATTGAGTATAGAACACTCAGAGTTGCAATAGAATATTTGATCAGCAAGGATCTAGTTATAATCAGAATGATGATCTGAATTAGCAAAGATAGTTGCTTACACATACAGGTCAATTCATTGTTACTTTCTAACAATTTGTAGCAGTGATCTCAAATCTCTTAACAGAGTAGACTTAACCATCTTTTTGTAAATCCTCTCACAAGGTAGCATTTCTATGTTGAAGTGTTGAAGACCTCTAACAAGGCCACTCCTCACAGGGTGATTTAAATCCTCTAACAGGGTCACACCTAACAGTGTGTTTTGTAACCTTTAACAAGGTTGGCTTCTAACAGGGCTCACTTCAGAAGAGTGAAAAAATGTAACTAGTTACATTGGTGGTTTTTCCCATATTGGGTTTCCACATTAAATCTTGGTGTCACCTGTGTATATGTTATTTGTTTCATGGTTTATGTTTTTGCACTAAATCACTTTAAAGTATAATTGCATTGGATATTATAAAGATTGCTTCGACACCCGAGTTACAAAATAATATCTTAATTAATCGAGTAACAGTGGTATATTGTTTAAGACATCTAAGGGACAAGGGATTTGTTTTGGAGTAACTGATTCACCCCTCCCCTCTCAGTTACTTATCTCATTTCCAACAAATTACAACACTTCACTCTACTCTTTCCGTGGGTCTTAGAATGTCCTTTTCACTTATCCTTCTTCTTATCCTCTTTCTCCTTACGCCTTCCTCGCACATGAAGGACATCTTGGGAGTCAGCATTCATAGTCTTTCTCCTCATCTCTTCTGAAAGAAGAGGAACTATACTGTCCATCTTAGGCTCGCAACCACCACTACACATGACAACAACTAGATTTTCCCAAGAACTATGCAAAGAGAAAATTAACAAGATACATTTATCTTCATCTTCTACCTTAACATCTATTGAAGCAAGCTGACTTAAAATCAAATTAAATGAATTCAAATGTTTAGCAATAGAGTCACCCTCTTTCATTTTCAAAGAATACAACTGCCTTTTCAAATATAGCTTGTTAGACAAACTCTTAGTTTGATAGATATCACCTATTTTCCTTCATAGCCTGTAGGCTATGTCTTTTGTAGAGACATTCAGGAGGACATAGTCTGAAAGACACAACCAAATGGTTCCTCATGCCTTATTGTCTAACTTTTTCCACTCTACATCTGATAAGGTAGAATCCTCTGGTTTCTTTTCTTCCGAAACTGACAACCACTGGACTCTCTCTTCAAGGAGATCCTCAACTTTCAACTTCCACATCTCGTAACCAATACCATTGAACTTCTCAATATCTTGACGAGAGGTGAAGGCCATGGTATACAAGCTTTCTCAAATCTGCAAAAAACCCACAAAACAAAAGCTCCCACTGCAACAAAAAAAAACTTCAACACTTAAAGAGAAGTCAATATCTATTTAAGGACCTTCCTATATGGATCAGTATAGAGAAGTCAATATCTATTTAAGGACCTTCTCCATTTTCAGATGGAGATGATTTTGTATTTTTGGGTTTTCTTTCTGGTTCTTTCCCAGATGAGCTCTTGAACCAGTTAATTTAAATATTAATATATAGTGGTTAGCCCACTTTTGCCAAAAAAAATAAATATTATAGGTTAAGGTTAGGTTAGACTTAAGCTTATAATATTAATAATAATAATAATATACTATTGTACTTAAAATATAATAATATTATATGATTAATATAACAAAATTATGTTGTTTAATATATAATTAATTAATTTATTATTTTAATATAATATAAAAATATAGCATACTATCATAATCTCTCTCTCTATGTGTGTGTGGGTGTTATAAGCGTCTTTACAAGGATCAAGATTCCTAAGTGTATAATATATACTATTAAATGTATACGTTGTAAGCAATCCCACTCAAATTAAAAGATATTAAATATATTAATATATAATTTTATAAGTATAAAGTAAATATAATTTAATATAATATAGTACTAAAATAATATTATAGGTTAAGGTTAGGTTAGACTTAAGATTATAAAATTATTAATAATATTATACTATTAATATAATAAAATTACTATCAGTAAAAGATTATTTTATTATTAATAATAAAGAGTCATTATATATGGCGAGAAGAAAAAATCCCAATAATGCTTTAGAGAAGTGCATGGTCAAAATGGATGAATATACTTATTAACTTGTAATTCTGGAAAAGATTTAACTATACAAGTCTAGGTAATCGTGTAAAAAACACAGACTTTCAAACAAAATAGATCCTATAGTTTCGGTCAACACAAAACTCTTAAATTTAACTCCCTAACTCCCATATGAATATGGAAACTTCAAATTTTCACAAAACATTGAAGGGGGCGAAGGGCAGGAGAGGTTAGGACTCCGTAAAAGCCCCAGCAAATAACAGAAGCCGTTAGAGTGCGTATACTGAAAGCACAAGACTTTTCCTTACATTGGCCCTCGGGTTAAATCACGAAGGCCCGAGGGTGTTTTCTCCCCTCTGAATACCTACGCCCATGTATAGAAATATACCTTCGTTGATAGAACGTATACTCCGCGTAAATCTTGCACTTTTTTGTCTATTTATCTCCTGAAAATATTCAGGAGAACCTGGGCCGATTTGCAGTGGCGAGAAAAAAGCAAAGCTAAGCCAATGGAGGGCAGAAGGCCTTCCTCCTTTCAGGCAATGCGAATGGCAGTCCAGGATCTATTTAATCTTTATTTAGGGGTTAGTATTAAGCTTCAATCTCTGTTCGTACAAAATTCTCCAACAATTTTCTCACTCTTATCAAAATTACGAATTTTGGAAGACTAAACTAGTTTTATTTTAGATTATTATATGTTAGCATAATTGCAGTTCATTAGCTTTATCTTTTCAATATCTTCTTCATTTACAGCGGAGTTCGAACGTCAAAACTGAAGATTCCGCCAAAGAGTCTTCGTAAGTTATCTCTATACATTGACGTGAATTTCTGCATTGATTTTGTTTAGTTTGAATAAATCGTCACATTTTATTTTTTATATCTCAAAGCGATCGAGTTCAACTACTTTTATTTCAAAACTCTGAAATCTCTGGGGGATGATGAAGGAGTATACTTGTGACGGGAGAATTTGAACCTGTGCTAGTCTTTCAAGAAATTCACCCCTTTTGCTACTTGTAGTTTAATACTCGACAACTTTTATGATATGTCATGTTTGTAAGCGGAAGAATTGTGATGCGAGGATTTGGACGGGGTCCAAAGGATTTAGGAATCCAGTCATTTGCCTTTAGGCTACAATAGACTAGTGCAAACCCACTTTTTTTAGCACTAGGCAATAACATACTAGTGTCATTGGGGTTATGGACCATGCAATTGCAGTTTGAGGATTTGAATTCGATGATTTAGAGTGCTTCCGGTGATAACTGTCGGAGTATGATCTAGAATGTTGATGAAAAAATATCTGCATGGTAATTGCCTGAAGCACTCTCAATCATTCATATGAGTTGTTGAAGTACCATGTCTGTTATAGATTTGAATAGGAATCATTCTCTTTGCAAATTCAACCCATTTGCCGTTGCACCACAACAGATTAGTGTCCCTTGAATTATAGACTGCCTAATTGCTATGTGAGGATTTGAAGCCGGTGCCATTTCCCATGTGAGTTCACCAGTTATGCCATTATGCCACACCAGAGTGGTGTCTTTGGGTTTATGGGATGCTTACTTGATGTGTGAAGATTTGAACATTAACCGCTATCTTCACGAGTTCATCTGATATGGATTTTTAATTACTGTATTAAGATTTTGAAAATTGGTTACAATTTTCTCTTTGTGAATTTACTCCTTTAGTCATTACATCACAACTCTTTGGATAGACTAGTGTCTTTGTAATCATGTCTTGCATGAGTATCGTAGCACATTAGTGTGTCCTAAATCACTATTTTTAATTAAAATTTTACTTTCTGTCATTTATAGCAAGCAAACCGTTTAAAATTTGAAAATAATGTGAACTAGATTTTTGAAATGGCATGTATACATTTTAATTTAGAAAAAAAAATCATTTATTTTATTTTCTAAACATTCCTTATAACTTGTATTATACTTCATAATATTTTGAATGAGTGACATTATGCCATTTCACATAATCCTTTTAGAAGTAAGATAAATTCATAATTTTTGAACATAGATCTTTGACACTGATATTTAGGGAAATACACTTTTTTGTAATGCCTTGTTGCATATTTTATTTTGATCTGTAAATTTTTTTTTAAATTATTTATATAAAATATATAGAGTTCAACAAGATTCATGGCAAGCCCGACATAACATGAACAATCTGAAGCTTTCACCAAAACATAATACCAAAGTTCTAAAACAATCTCCCACCCCAGACCGAGTCTATACACTAACAACTGCACATTCAGACAAAATGCTCCACTGAGCCTGTATACTATACTACCCAGGCCTTGACAAAACAAACAAAATGGGCCTTTATAGCATATACATTTGAACAACTATAATAGCTTGTGAGATTGGTGTTCGTCATGACAACCTTTACAAACTTTCAACTTGTCCTATCCAAGCAGTAGCTCATGACTATCTAAGTTCAAGTGAGCTGTGGCACAAAAGATTTGGTCACCTAAATTTCAAAACCTTGTCATCCATGGAGAAGGTCGTAATTGGTCTTCCAAAGCTGAACCAAGATCACGAGGGTGTCTACAAAGGGTGTTCTCTAGGTAAGAACATTAAAAGTACTTTTCATAGTAGTGAAAGTAGAGCAAAGGATATCCTAGAGCTGATTCATTCTGATTGTGTGCTCCTATGTTTGTTGCTTCTCTTAGCGGTTTTTGGTATTATGTTACTTTCATTGATGACTTCTCTCGTAAGTCATGGATTTATTTTCTAAAATCTAAACAATCTGATGAAGTGCTGTCCAGATTCAAAGAATTTAAAACTCTTGTTGAAAATTTGTCTAACAAGAAGATAAAGGTTTTAAGGTTTGATAATGGGGGTGAATATGTCTTTGGTATGTTTCAAAATTTTTGTGTTGAAGCTAGGATTAAGAGGGAGTTCTATGCCCCTTATAATCCTCAACAAAACGGTGTAGTACAAAGAAATTGTTGAAGCAGCAAAGGCTATGATCCATGATCAAAGTCTTCAAACATTTTTATGGGCAAAAGCTTGTAGGACAGCGGTATATATTCAAAATCGTAGTCCTCATCAAATCTTAGACAATATGACACCAGAAGAAGCATTCTCAGGTACTAAACCTGATATTAGTCATCTTAGAATTTTTGGATGGTCAGTCTACATTCATGTTCCAAAAGAGAAGAGGACTAAGTTAGAACCTTTAGGAAAGAAAGGCATCTTTGTTGGTTATAGTGAATCATCAAAAGCATACAAAATTTATATTCTAGGTCAAAAGCAAATTGAAATGAGCAGAGATGTCTCGTTTGAAGAATATGTAGCTTGCAAGAGATCTAAAGAATCTAATATGGAAATTGATAGAGGATTTTGAGCCTTCTCAAGACATGGAAATGGCTGTTCCGGATTCCCCTTTTGAGATTCAGAGGGAGATTACAGAATTAGAAGACTGCTGATCTTGTTGATTCCGTTGATCCTATAGATACTTTTTCTGGTCCAAGTATTGCTTCAGCTGATAAGAAGAGACCATTGTGGGCCAGGCATACTATGCAAGAGGCTGAAAAATATGCAGCCCCACTTGACACTTTCAGAGAAAGTAAAAGATCTTATAAGTTTGCAGGATATGTAGCCTTGATGAGTCATATTATAGCATCCGAGCCTTCTAGCTTTGAAGAGGCTTCAGATCAGCAAGTGTGGAAGGATGCCATGATGGAGGAGTATCAATCCATCATCAAGAATGATGTGTGGGACATTGTTCCTAGGCCCAAAGGTAAATCTATTGTTTCTTCTAAGTGGCTGTTCAAAATTAAACATGCAACTGATGGGAGTGTAGAAAAATATAAAGCTAGATTTGTAGCTAGAGGGTTTTCTCAAAAGGAAGGCATAGACTATGAAGAGACTTTTGCACATGTCGCACGTTACACTTCTATGAGAACTATCATAGTTGTTGCAGCAGTTAAGGGTTGGAGACTTCATCAAATGGATGTGAAGACGACATTATTGAATGGGATAATTGAAGATGAAGTATACATTGAACAACCAGAGGGCTTTGTGATTCATGATAAGGAGTCACATGTGTGCAGGTTGAAAAATGCCTTGTGTGGCCTTAAACAAGCTCCTCGTGCTTGGTATGAGAGAATTGATCATTATTTATTGAGCTTGGGCTTTCTAAAGAATGATGCTGATCCAAATTTATATTTCAAGGTAAGTGATGACAAAGTCTTAATCTTAGTACTTTATGTTGATTATTTGTTTCTCACTGGTAATGATGATCTCATTATTAAATGTAAGGAGTTAGCTTCTGAATTTGAAATGAAAGATCTTGGTCTCTTGCACTACTTCCTTGGGCTTGAGGTATGACAAAGACCAAATGAGATTATCTTAAGTCAAGGGAAGTATGCTATTGATATTTTGAAGAGATTTGGTATGTTAGATTGTAAATCCATGATGACTCCTATGGAAGGAAATCTGAAAAAGTTACATGAGGTTGTATCCACTTCAGATTTAGTTGATCCTACTATGTACAAGTAGTTAATTGGTTCTTTAATGTATCTAGGTAATGCTAGACCTAATATATGTTATGCTGTTAACACTCTAAGTTAGTTCATGTGTGAACCAAGACAAATTCATCTTGTTGCAGCCAAACACATTGAGATATGTACATGGTACATTGGGATATGGCCTAAAATATTCTTCTTGTGAAGAGCTGATCTTGCAGGGTTTCTCTGATTCAGATTGGGTAGGTTGTGTGCCTGACAGGAAGAGCATTTCAGGATGTTGTTTCAGCCTTCAACTATGATTTCCTGGTGCAATAGGAAACAATCATGTGTTGCTCAGAGTGTAGCTGAAGCGGAATATGATGTAGCTTGTATAGCTGCAAGAGAAGTTGTGTGGCTTTGCAAACTGCTTGCAAGATTGTTTGGGAAGCCTTTGGAACCTACATTGATTCTTTGTGAGAACCAAAGTTGTGTGAAGCTTTCGGTTAATCCTATTTTCCATGATAGAACAAAACATGTGGAAATAAA
>MU226133.1:589901-628416 GCA_018584345.1 Thuja plicata
AAAAAGGAGCACCACCTCAAGATCCTTGGTGAATGCATGGATCGATGTAGAAGGGCCCGTCTAGCCTTGAATCCAAAGAAATGCAGATTCATGGTTCCACAAGGCAGACTGCTAGGCCATATAGTGTGTAAGGAAGGATTGAAAATGGATCCAGATAAGAGTAGGGTAATTGTGGAGATGGAAGCTCCATCTGATGTCACTGGAGTAAAGTCCTTCTTGGGACATGTGGGGTACTATAGAAGATTTATAGAAGGATTTGCTGGAATTTCTCTACCCTTAGAAAAACTTACCAGGAAAGGAGAGCAGTTCTGTTGGGAGAAGGAACAGGAGCAGGCTTTCCAGCAACTAAAGAAGAGACTAGTAGGTGCCCCGATTCTCATATATCCAGACTGGGACAAGGATTTTCACGTCCATGTGGATGCGTCCAACTATGCAATAGGAGCCACCTTGGCACAGATGGGGAAGGAAGAACTAGACCATCCAGTGTAATTTGCAAGTAGGCTATTATCAAAAGCGGAGCAGAATTATAGTACGACTGAATGGGAAGCACTAGGTATGGTTTATGCAGTTCAAAAATTTAGACATTACCTATTAGCTACCCCTTTTAAATTTTTTGTTGATCATCAAGCACTCATGTATCTCGTGAATAAGCCTATAATCCAAGGGAGAGTGAGCATATGGCTAATCCTCCTGCAAGAATTTACTTTTAAAATCATAGTCAGGCCTGGAAAGAGTCATGTAACCACAGATTAATTATCAAGAATCAAGTCGGGAGAAGCTTCTGGAAGTGGAATAAATGAAGATTTCCCTAATGCCCATCTATTTCAAATTGCCATATTGCCTCAATGGTATGAAGGGATAGGACAATACCTCTCCACAGCCACATTTCCAAAAGAAATGCCAGCCGCGGAAAGGAGAAAGATTGCACTCAAAAGCGGAACATTTCAGTTAATAGAGGGATTACTATATAAAATGGCGGCAGACGGGATCTTGAGGGGATGTGTGATGGAGGAAGAAATCTCGGGAATCCTAAGGGAAGCACATGAAGGGTTAGCCGGAGGCCATATGGGCCCTGATGCAACAGCTCGGAAAGTACTATTGGCAGGACTCTGGTGGCCCACTATGTATGCAGATGCTCGGGAATGGGTGCTCACTTGTGATAGGTGCCAGAGAGCAGGGAAACCCTTAAAAAGAGACTTCATGCCATTATTCCCATCCCAACCACAAGAGTTGTTTGAGCGGTGGGGGTTGGACTTTGTAGGGCCTCTACCTACTAGCAATAATCACAGATGTAGATACATAGTGGTAGCAACCGAGTATCTTACAAAATGGGCCGAGGCACGAGCACTTCCAGACAACACAGCTCTCAGTACTGCAAAATTCCTCTATGAACAAATAATAACGAGATTTGGCATACCACTTCAGCTTACAAGCGACAGGGGGGTGCATTTTGTGAATCAAGTAATCAGGACAATGACAAGTGAGTACAAAATTTTTCACTCATTTTCTAGTCCGTACTATCCAAGGGCGAATGGCCAAGCAGAGGCCACAAACAAAATATTAGTATCAATCTTGTATAAGACTTGCGGAGTAGAAAAAGGAGATTGGGGAGAAAGACTACCAGCAGTTTTGTGGGTGTACAGGACCACTTACAAGGCCACCACTAGGCACACACCCTTCCACTTAATGTTTGGGCAAGAAGCTGTAATGCCTATGGAATATGGAGTACCGAGCTTGAGAATAGCAGTTGAGCACAAACTTGGAGATACAGAAAGCCTAAAGGAAAGACTCAGTACTTCAATAAAATTGGATGAAAGGAGGACACTTGCCCAGTGGGCCACCCAGGTGGCACAAGAACGACGAAAATTTTGGCATGACAAACACTTGAAGAAAATGAATTTTAAACCGGGCCAATTGGTACTCAGGTATAACGGGAAAAATGAAATTAAGCCAGGCAAGTTCAAGGTACGCTGGTTGGGACCCTATAAAGTGGTAGAGGTACGAGATAATGGAGCTATAAAATTATCCACATTGGATAACAATCCCTTAAAAGACTTAGTAAATGGATCCAAACTAAGGCTTTATAATGAGAGACTAGAAATACATCCCATATGTCACTTAGACATAATAAAAGAAAAGAAAGAAAAAGACAAGGAAAATACGACGGGAGAGATAATAAAAGAAAACCCTAACATCAATGAGCCTTATAAAAGACTAAAGGGGGGCATTATGACTAGCTCGAACAGAGGAGAGGATTGCAGCCCGGAGCCCGCATGCAATCAAGTGGGAAGAAGTGATCGTGAAGAGGAGGCCGTACACCGTACGGGAGTTACAGTCCCAAGTAGGCTGTATGGACAGAAAGCAGGCCGTACGCAGTACGGACGACAGACACAAGAGATGAACCGTACGGACGCCGTACGACGTACAGAGATTGCTGTCGCTTGGAGGCCATACGAACTGGGAGTAAGCCATACGACAGTTCCAAGTGGAAGGAGTCCGTACGAGCAGGAGACAGGCCGTACGCCGTACGGACGACATATCCAAGGAGGAGGCCGTACGACGTACAGAGGCTGCAGTGGACTGGGAGTACGGCGTACGGAGAACCAATTGGTCGTACTAAGGCCGTACACCGTACGACAACAGGAGCGCGAAGGAGGTCGTACGTGGAGGTGGACCGTACGACGTACAAACGACAGAAGGGAGGAGGTTGCCGTACGAAATCCGTACACTATACGGAGATTGCAAGACTGTGCAGACTGAAGATAGGTCGTACGATGTACGAACGACAGGTGGAAGGAGGTACGAAACTACAAAATGGTTGCAAGACAGTTGGCAAAACAGTTAATAAAAGCATACAAGGGTTGGCTCTAAAAATGAAGACTCTAAAAATGAAGATGGTAAAGAAAAGTGTTGGAAACTCGAGTAAGGGAAAAATTATTGATTCCAAGCAGAAAAATCCAGCATTACAAGTGAAGAAGGTAACAAAAATGACAAGCAAGAAGGATAAAGGAAAGAGCATGGAAAGAATTACCGCTGCCAATATCAGCTTTGAGAGCGTAATCGGTAGTGGATGTCGTGCCTGGTGGGAGAATGCAGAAGACCAACACACCTTGAAGGGAGCTTTACAGAAAGCAGAGGTAGACAAAATCATTTTTATGCCTATTTTTGATTTAAAAGAATTTGAACCGATATTGCGCACTATGGTGGCTGGGTATGATAGACAGGCTCACAAATCTGTAATCCAGTATTCTCATCAAACTGTAACTATTTCCTACTGTGCTAAGGAAATAAACAAGGTATTTGGAATACCTAACCGGGGACAGGAACTCACTAAAACCCCAATGCCAACGGAGGAAAAGAAGAAATGGTTGGACTTAATGTGCAGGAAAGATCTCACCAAATAGGAATGGGGAAGTATTCTCAACAAGCAGAACAGTAGAGGCTTGAAGAATTTTTTTATAGCCAATGAAGAATGGCGTTGCATTGTGGACTTGGTGAAGAGTAAACTCACCGTTGGCAACCGCACATCAGATATAGCCATCTGGATGCTACCAATAGTGGATGGGTTGAACCGGGGACAGATATATAATTGGGCACAGTTCCTCTCAGAATGATTGCATGAATTCATGGAACTAAAACATAAGGTATTTTATATGCCTCATCATGCCATAGCACTATTTTTGGAAGCAGTCTGTACACGGGTGGCTACTGATCATAGAGGAGGGCTGGTTCCAGCCAATAGGGTGGAACCTTATAAACCAGCCATGACATATTGGTTGCACTTAGACACTTTCGGGACAGGAGGTGGAGGAGAACCAAGGACAAAGAAACCCAGACAAGTATCAAATCAGCAACCAACGCATAGTGAAGGATCAAGCCAGGAGGAGGTTGGCGTTGAGGTGGGTGATGACAGTTCAGAAGATGAGGTTAGTACGGATACCTCCTTAGACTCAGAGGATAAGGAAATCAGATTTGGCCACTTGAAGGGCACACCCCGAGATGTCACCTTTCTACCACAAGGGGAAGGCCCACTGCTAGGAGGTATACTAGAGTATGCAGAGATTCACATGAGCACTGAGAAGGAAGGAGGTCGTACCATTCCGAGTACGGAAGGAGGCCGTACCATTCCGAGTACGGTAGGAGTCTGTACCATTCTTCCTAGTACGGAAGGAGTCCGTACCATTCCTAGTACGGAAGGAGTCCGTACCATCCCGAGTACGGAAGGAGTGGGCAGCCATTCAGAAAAAGGGAACCCAAGCACTGAAGGAGAGGGAAGTGGACAACAGAGGATCCCTAAATGGGGAGCTACTAGACTCACCTTGCCTGGAGTAGCCAATCTCATTCCAACAGACCAGCAGGCGCTTACTAAGGTCATAAACCTAAGGGGGCAGCAAATAGGTGGACACAAGATTAGAGTCCACACACCCCAAGGGATAGAAGTGGCACACCCAGTTGCTTTGGTGGTACAGGCTACGGAGAACAAAAAAGATATACAGAGTGAGGCTGGAGAAGACACCGTATTAGAAGAAGCAGATAGACTGCTGGAGGAAGTTGGGATGGCATCACCACCCCCGCCATCACCACCTTCACCACCACCAAGGAAAACAGAAGGAGAGAACACAATGGGAATACAACACACCACAGGGCAAGGTTCGGAAATGATCTCATTGGAGGATAAAGCAACAAGATTCCTCAAAGAGTTGCAAGATATGGAGCATACCATGAAGGACATCATCCAGGAGGCCAAAAGTCAGAACATGGAAGCAATAGTCAAAGCCGCAGAGTCCTTAGCAATATTCATGAAGGGGGAGTGCCACACAGATTGGGGCCTACTCTACAAGAGTGGATACAAAAAAAATGAAGTAGCTGAAATTTGGACAGCCCCAGGCATCATAGTGCAGGAACAGGAGCAGCCACCCCTCTTGAACACACTCCGAGAGATGGAGGTGGCCTTCAGGAGGACATTCTTGCAAGTGCAACAAGAAAAAGAATTGACTAATCAAATGATGAAGGATTGGGAAGAGGAAAAAGCTATGAGGGAAACACAATGGAAGACAGAACGAGCTAGACTAGAAGAGAAGTTAGCAGTAGCTGAAGCCAAAAAGATGGACGCATTACGGGTGCTCCAAGGAGTTCGGGCTAAGTAGAAGGCGGCTGAACGGGATCTCCTACGCATCCGGGAACGAGCTCCGAGTCCAGGGATGTCTTCACAACCCAACTCTCAAGTCTGATTTTCCTTTTGTATAGTCGTCTGGAAGACGACATTTTTTTTTGGGGGGGATATATGTAGTATGAAATAAAGTCATTTTGTATTAAGACTTAATTATGTTTGTCGGGAGGGTAGTTCAGAGCGAGGAGGTGCGTCCGTTGGTTTCCCCAACCAACTGACTATTATATATATGTTTTGGTTTATTGTATGGAGTTGTTGGTTTTATGGTAATAGAAAGAGAAATAAACATTTCCTCGCCAATCTGGTATTCTAGTATGGTACTTGGTGCCTCTCATTGGTATTGGTAATTAGTTGTTTATTGGTAATTGTATTTATGGTATTTCTGAATGCTTGCTGTATTGTTCTGTATATCTTGCATTGTTAACCATTCTACACAGTTTATTTCGTGTGATCTATTATGATTTGCAAAAGTAAATTCAAATTTAATTGTTTCTTGTAATGCAATTATGTTATGTGGAAAAAGAATACCAAAAAACTATATATGTATAGCTGGAAAAATTAAAAAGAAATCAAATTCCAGAATTTTAGAATTTCTTGTAGTCAAATTGAGGGTTAGAGCTAGGTAGGCTCTTTACACCAATCCAAGATGGCTTGTATCTTTTCTTGATGCACTTGAACACCTTGACCACTCACAATGTGTCCTAAATATAGTACCTCCGTCATCCCAAATTCACATTTGGATATCTCGGCGAACAAGGATTGTGATTTCATGATTCTTAGCACTTCTTCCAAATGCCTAATATGTTCCTCCCATGTCTTGCTGTAGATGAGTATGTCGTCGAAGAATACCAACAAGAACTTGCACAGTTCTTTGCTGAAAATGTGGTTCATACAGGACTGGAAAGTAGCAGGTGTGTTAGTCAACCCGAATGGCATGACTAGGAATTCATAGTGTCTGCAGATAGTGACAACGGAAAGCTGTCTTCTCCACATCTTGTTCCCTCATGCAGATCTGGTGGTAGCTTGAGTGGAGGTCTATTTTGGAAAAATAGACGGCGCCGTGCTACTCATCCAGTAGCTCATCAATCCTAGGAATAGGGTACTTGTTTTTGATGGTCTTCTTATCTAACGCACGGTAGTCCACACACATCCGCATGGTACCATCTTTCTTTTTTACCAACACCACTGATGATGCGAAAGGGCTGGAACTGGGCCTGATCCATCCCTTGTTGAGTTGTTCTTGGATTGTCTTTTCAATCTCATCCTTAGACCTTTTAGGATGGCGGTATCGAGTGGTGATGACGGGCTTGGCTCCCTCCTCCAGCTCAATGGCGTGCTCAAAACTACGGTGCGAGGGTATGCTAGGTGGAATGTCGACAAAGACCAAACTGTGTTTGTCCAACATCGTCTGGAGTTCGTCGTCATGGTAGTATACCTGTTGGCCCTTCAGAGGGGCGGTTGAAACCAAACAGTGTGCGGCCCAGACGACATCATCGTGTCTAAAATTGGCCTCCATTCGTCGTGCCGAGATTTCCTTCGGACCACCGTAAGACATCCCCCTCAGTACCACCTTCTTTCCATCCACCTTGAAAGAGAACTCCATTATCTTGAAACTCTATGTGTATTCATCCAGAGTCTCCATCCACTGAATGCCTAGTATAACCTTAATGTCATCCAAATCTTCCACGAAAAAATTGTTTGTTACTGTGTGGTTGCCCATGGTGATGCTCAGTTGCGGAATCAAGTGGGTGTTAGGAATAACAGTCCACAAGACAACTGAGAGGGGGGGTGAATCAGTTGTGATATAGATTATTAAACTTTAAACTTTATAAACCAAAATTGCAATGCAAATGATAACACAGTAAATGCCAACACAATAACACAATACTTGTTGTCGAGGAAACCCTGTTAAAGGTAAAACCCCGGTGGGAATTAGCACCCACAAATAATGAACTGAGAGTTTAGTAGATTTAGCCCTGTTAGAAGTTTATTACAACATTACAGTACACAGTCCCTGTTAGGAGACAGACCTTGTTAGGAGTCAAGACAAGTAGTAGGCTCACTGCCCAGGCACATTGCCCAAAGAAGGTTAAAGCCACCCTCAAGGATTCACAATTCGAACAAGTGTATATAGGAATATACAATTCAGTGAACTGTCTGATAGCAACTGTCTTTGCTTGGTCAGTTCACTGTTAGGTGTGACCCTGTAGAGGATTTAATCACCCTGTAAGGAGTGGCCTTGTTAGAGGTCTTCAAACACTTCAATGTAGAAATGTCACCTTGTGAGAGGATTTACAAAAGACTGTTAAGTCTACTTTTTTAAGAGATTTTGATCACTGCTACAATTGTTAGAGAGTAACAATGGATTGACCTGTTTTGAGAAGCAACTGTCTTTGCTGATTCAGATCTCTGCTCTGGATTTAATTACTTGATCCTCACTGATCGGATATTCTGTTGCAGTTCTGTGTGTTCTGTCCTCAATCAGAATCCCATCTGATTTCGCCTCCACACTTCATGTCATAAACACATATCTCGCTTTCTTACTTCACCATATTCGATCCAAACTTGACCTTATATATATATGATAAGCCTTGTCAAGTCGGCCTTAATAACCTTCCAAATAATCAATTGAACTTAAGTTTGTTGGCTTCATATAACCAATTAACCATAAAATATAAATTGCTGTTAGTCGGCTGTCACTAAAAGCATAACTTGGTTAATACTGAAATCCTTCAATGTCCGACCAAAACTGTAATGCCCGAGTGAACTCGGTTAGAACTGAAAATCACTTTGGTTTTCTTCAATGCTCGAGAGTGCTTGGCATGAACTGATTGTGCTCGAATAGGATTAGACATTTGTGTAAACATCACTACATTTGTGTAAACATCAATGACAATACACAATTGAATAATTGTCATCAACAGTTTCAACTGTCTTTATTCATTGTCTTTCCATTATGTGGGCAACTTTTCAAGAATTAGTAGTTATGACATCTTTGATAAACTATTAACTTGCTGTGTTGTTTTATGCATAGTATTGGCTCCTACTTCTTTATATTTGTTGTTGATTGGCTTCTGTTCTGACCTTTATTTATTAATAAAAAAGTTTATTGAAGGACTTAGTAGCATAGCTAATTGTATTAGTTTATTTGTTTTAATTTTAAACAACAAACAAATGGCATTAATATGCATTCTGGTATTCTAATTTTCTTTTTTAAAACACTTCGTACAATTAGACTTCAACTCCGCAAACGGATCACTGCCATCAACAGAGATTTACCACCAAGAAATGAGCAGTTTCTCCTAGATTTTCAGCAACTTCAAGCCCAGTTTTTGGTAAGATTTGAAACACTTTCTAATCATAAACTATTTCCTATTGTTCTCTTTTATGAATGTCAATTTGTTTTGTATATTTGAAGAGTTTGACATGATGTTGTTTGCCTTATCATCTAATCTCTTCCCCTTTGCAAGTGGCAGTTCATAGTTGGCTCAATGGTAGAATCTGATAGCATTATGCATGATATTCCATCTATATATTGATATGGTCTGAACGTGTTGTTTATTAATTTCAGGATCAGGAACAGTTGCGGTCAGCAACAGAGTCTGTACTTTTTGCTTTAATTGTGCAATGCAGCAGTCACACACTTCAGGCAGATTTTCTTCTGTTTGCTTTGCAAATGCTGTCTAGCATAAATTTCATAAATTGGGATTCATTTCTGCCATCTCTCCTTTCTGCGGTGTCTGCAGCAGAAACTTCACCTATCCAAAATGGCCAAATGAATGCCGGTACACCATCTGTCAGTTCAGGAGCAGCAGGGAGCACAATTCCAAATTCAACTTTGCCTAATTCATCAATGGCACAATCTTCCAATCCGGCTTCTCCATTGACTTCACTGAATATTATTGGGACACCTCCCCATGGGCTGGTTGATGCAGCAACATCAATCTATCAATCTCCAGTTAAGGGGTCTGATCCGTCTTACAGTGGACAACAAATACTTTCAAGAGGTGTTGGTCTCTCAAAGTGTTCTGTAATGAGTTCTCTTCGGCAAATTGTTTGTAAGATTATCCTAGCTGGGCTTGAACACAACCTAAAACCAATTACTCATTCTGATATATTTTCACACATGCTCAGTTGGCTGCTTAACTGGAATCCAAGACAACAAAATATGAGTGATGAACATGATAATATGAATATTCGAATATTTGAGAGATCCTCTTGTAGCTGGCTGCATAGTTCCTTGAGTGTTGTGTGGGCTTTGGTGGATGAGGATAGGTGTCGAATACCTTTCTATGAGCTGTTACACAGTGGCATACAATTTGTAGATAATATACCAGATGATGAGGCCTTATTTTCTTTGATCCTAGAAATCCATAGAAGACGGGATAAAATTGCTATCCATACACAAATGTTAGATCAACACCTACATTGTCCTTCTTTTGCCACACTCCGGATTGCAGCTCAGATATATCCAAACATTCCTGGAGAGCCATTGCCGACAATTCGCTCTGCACCTCTAACATATCCGAGTGTTCTTGGAGAGCCATTACATGGGGAGGTACAATTATCAACTTTCCTTGATTTTGTATATATTTCAGCAGTTGTTTTTAACATAAAATAGTAAACATGCTTTGTTTAGATGTTGGATTCGCTTTATACCAGATTAGTATGTGTTCTGCAGGAAAATATGTGCTTAAAAGCATTTAAAATTGAAAATATATTGTACTTGTAGTTCTGTTCACGAGTTTAAGTTATGGATATATTCTCCAGGACTTAGCATTTATTAGATTTTATTTTATTGGAAATCTGTATTGTTTGGGAATATTAATATTTATATTGCATTGTCTTACTCATTGCTTGCTTATTCTCAAAATTGTGTTACTATCTGATGCATAGCATATATCGACTAAAGTGGGTAATTGTCTTAACATTAATTATTAAAATATTTTCCAATGAGAAACATATAGTAACCAAAGGATTTATTACAGAATACATGTTCCAATCATTAGTCGACAACCATGAATGACATGGGCAGAAAGTTCTAAATAACAATTCACTATTGTGATTTCAAATTCAAATGGGCAGAAAGACAATTGAGTGTCCTGCATTCTTAGATATATTCAATTTCTTGAAAAATCCTTGTGATTTGAAAATAAAAATGATTGCAAATGACTGGTCAAATGTTTATCTATGATTTCGTGTTACAGAGTCCCCATATTGAGTGCATTCTTTCTTCAATCTTAACATGTTAGGTAATACTTATAAAAACCCTAAACCTAAAAGACAACAGTTTTTGGAAAAAAGCGGTGAAAAAGGACAAATAAAGGTTAAACCAATTTGGGTTATTCCATGACTTGTGTTCAAAATACATTACAGGTTGTGTACAGGTTACTTAAACTGGAGACTCCAAGGTTACAAACTGTTGAAACATTTTTACCAGTAGTAAAATGTTCAAACATTAGACCAGAGATTCCAAGGTTATTGCATCTTTTTTAGAGATGCAATAAATCTTTTATGATACAGTATCCTTACATTTACACAGTATACAAAATGTGTAAATGGAATTCAACTACATACATGGCTTCGGAACAGAGAAAATGGGAAATTTTACCCTATACCCTGTACACCCTGAACCCTAAAGCAGTGCAATTGTTTTGAAAGGTGTTGACGAATGTCAAAATATGAAAAAGCCCAGGCTTGACCTGGTAGGCCTAGGCATCAGGTGTCGATTAACTGTAGTTAGTCACATTTTATTTTTCACGAACACAGCCCACTTCCTGCTACCCACTTGTGAACTAAATTGCAAATTAGCCAATATGTGGTACATGGTATGTGTGGGGAAGGTGTATTAAATTTCTTCTTTTAAACTTATCGCTTCCCCACCCACTTGTGTATATTTTGAAGCTCAACAGATTCCCTTTTGTGCGTGAGACTGCAGGAAGCTGATGCATGTAAAGCTGTTTTGTACCTATGTACCCTTTTGACAATGGTTACGATTGTCTTTAATGTTTATGGAGTGATTAGATTTGATTGGGGCCCTTCCTTTGGGATTTGAAATAAGACTTGGATTGCTGTGATAATAGGGTATTAAATGAAATCCATTGCCATAGCTGCAGGAGTGATCATTGATGAAAAGGGCCGCCTATTGAGAAAGTAAAGATTTTGGCTAAGATAGAGAACTGTCATTATTTTCAGAAAGCTGAGGCATTTGGTAGTATAGAGATACAAATTATGTGGCTGGAATGACTTTTAATCCTTGCTTTAAGGATCTGTTTTGTGTTTGAAAAACACAAAATTGAGAATACCACTAGAAATCGGAATTTGGCAAAAGAAGTTCAGAGGGATGCGAAATCTGGGGCATCTAAACTAGATAGTGCTGCTGGAAACATGATGTCCTCCCTTGCACAAATCTCATCCAGGATATACACAATCAGTTCGCCATTATCTTGAATATGACTGCCAGAGAAGTCATCAAAGCACTCTTTGGGATTTTCCAGATAATTTTATGATAGCCTGATGTAGAATATAGATATGATGGAGCATTTATTAAACAATGTCTCTGTAAAGTCCCCTTCTTTGACTTAGGGCGTCCATGAGAGTGTCATTAGCCTATTTTATTCCTGTTGGTTAATCCGGAGAATTAAAAAGGGAATAATTTAATTAATTAAATTAAGTTGTCTTAAGTTAAGATTGTGCCGATTTGTATTTTATTATCTTGGACATTTTATTTCTCATTGCAAAGGTATTCTAGGTACAAGTTTGGCTTCGGAGATGAAAGATATCTTCCTGGTCAAATTAACGGCGGATTCACAATTTAACAAAGATGTTTTTGCCAGTTGCAAATTCTGGATTTCCAGATACAAATTTATTCAGATTTGCAAGCAAATAATAAACTTGTATTTGTGGTGTGTGCGAATGGTGAAAGAATCGGAAATTGTAAGTGCCATGTGTGCTAAGGGAGACTGGAAAGGAGAACTTAGTGCTGTGTGTGTAAAGGAATTTGATTAAAAATAATATTGGCTAAGTGGTACCCAGCTACACGATATTAAAATTTCCTAAAAGGGCCGTACAACTCCTAAATCTACCCAAGAGGGGTCGACACACTTTATAAGAGGCTTAAGAGTGTTGCGTAGCCTTCCTAGGCTATCCTTGTGTTGGTCATTGCATACCAAAAAGGTTCTGTACTATTTATTGAGGACAAAGGAAAGGGCATGGCACTTCAAGGGGACTAAAGACTCAGTCAAACCCTACTGCAGCCTAGTGAGGAGGAGTCATCACTATTAAAAAGTGCTGATTATGCATATATCCCCCGCTGTACCACCTTAGGAATGTGCCATGCCATACCATTTTGAGGAGTACAACCTTGTGGAGTTAAGGAAATTCTGATTGAAGTTTCTGCTATTCATCTTTCCAGGTAAGTAAATTCATATCAGAGTATTAAGATTGTATGAAGTTTCTGCATATATTATCCTGCAACAGCAATATACAAAAATATAAAAAGACTGTTGATATTTTATGCAATAATTTGTGTATCTGGGGGTGTTATCAATGTTTGAAATTGTGGAGTATATGATACGATTATTAATTATCATATTCCTTCAAACAAGTTGTAAAACATAACCAATCTAGCCAGCATGCAAACTGTTCGATGAAATGTCTATGCAACAAACATTGTGAAAATTGTAATATTTTGGTTTAGAAAAAAATGGACAGTGTATTACAGGCTGTTTATAGGGGCAAGTTGGTTAACAAAAGGGACTTGGACGCTATTTCAATACAAGTATTTAGGCCTTTGTTTACATGTGCTATGTGATTGTTATGCAAAGTATTTGGTGCTAGTAGAATTGAGAACATCAATATAGCATGGGTCGACTTCTATTCATTCTTTTGGAATATGGTTAGAGCTCCCAATTGGTTTTCATTGATTGTTGTGCATTTGAAAATGCAGTTCAAGTAAGCTCAAGTTGTGAAAAGTTTTTACATGGCTTCGTATTTGCTTGATATATTTGTTAGAATCTGCAAATTAGATGACAACCTAAGATCTAGTGTGAGAAACGGAACTATAGAAATTGTAAATAGAGATGATTAAAGAAATCAAAATAGCGTTACAAAGTTATTCTTTGAGAGAGTTATACACATGCTGAAGAAGAAAAATTAGCATTATATATAGACTAAGTGAGATTGGGGCAGTGACAAATAAAACCAATAGGGAGAGTATACCAAAAGTATTTAAGGGAAGTGAATGCAATTCCCATGGTAGTTGCTAACAGTTCACACCACTCACATCAATACTCACTTTACTAACCCAAGTAAGCTTCATCTAAAAATATAGGAAAAACCTATATAATAGGAAAATGATGACTTGTGCCAACATCCCCTTAAGCGGTTGAAAATATGGGTCTTGATAAATGAAGTTTAATGAGGTTCTCATGTATGCAATTATCTTCTATAAAGAGAATAAGACCCCCAAGAAAAGAGAGAATAAGAGAAAGGACCTCAAGGGTAAGGAAGCACTAGGTATCCTCCCAAGAAGATGAAGGCTCTTTCTTGTACTTCTAGCAAAGCTAGCAAATGATGATATTTGCTTTTTGTGAAGGCTTTGGTAACAATATTTGCAACTTGCTTAGAAGTCAAGCAATAGCGGAGATCGATGATTTTTTCATGAATGAGCTCCCAAATTTAATGCACATGGACCTCAATGATGGACTAGGTTTCTTGAGATCTGAATAATACTTTGATTGTCACAAAATATGACTAATGGTTGTTTGAACTAAATACCAAACTCAATGAGGAGATTCTAAATCCAAATAGCCTTAGCAGCAACATTAGCAGCCCCACAATACTCAGCTTCAATAGAAGATAGAGCAATAGTAGTTAGCTTCTTGCTCGCCTAACAAACAAGACTTGAACCAACAAAAAAATTGTAGCTTGAAGTAGACTTGCTATCTTGAGAAATTCTTGCCCAATTTGAATTTGTGTATCCCACCAAGTTGATATCAATGCCCATTATATATTGAATCCCAAATATTGTGTGTACCATAAACATAGTGGAGACTTGTAATGTTCCCTTCCTAAACACTTCAACTTGGTGACCGTTAACCTATTCAGCGGGTTCCCACAGGCTAATGAGTTAGGGTTAAGTGACTCATGGTGACAATTTGATCGAGCTTATTTGGTGATGACAGGTTTTGTTTAAAGCTCAGGCAATTGAGATTTGCATAACATCCTTTTCTAGAGTGAATTTTGGTAATTTGACCAGGCTATTTTTAGTAAGTGTCAGGTTGGACACTGACTTAGCCAGATAGTGGTGTTTCTATTTTTGGGATATCGGTTAGAGGAGACAATGATGCTGTTCCAGTTGTTAATGTGGTCCAATGTGTTTAATTTAAATATCAATAGTTTATAAAGGTAAATTAAATATTCAACTTTATTGCTATTTAATATTTGACTATATGGGCACCCAAGTTAAAGTTAAAAGTGTTTTTGGGAAAATATAATATAAAGTGACTCTATTGGGTTGAGTGTCAACATTGGGGAGCTATAAGGTGTTTTTAATTAAATGAAAAAGTGGACCCTCTTGGCCGAGTGTGGGCTTTTGGAAGCCTATAAAAGTCAGTTTTGAGCTCATTTTGCCTCATGCTTGGATTGATAGTTTGAAAACAAAATTTGCTGGTTGAACTTGTTCATCTTGTGGCTTTGCGAGGATGAAAAACCTTGCAAGGAACATCCTGTACATTGTTGAAATACCTGTTTTGGAGGATTCATTGGTGATTTCACTCAGAGATCACAGTGGGCTTTATAGTTGAAGATTTCAGATTTCATTCTCCATTTGCAGAGCACAAGACATTACTAGAGAGTACATTGATTTTATTTTCTGATTATTCATCTATTTAGCTGGCCGTACATGTTCATTTGTTGGCTGTATAACCAGTGGAGAGGGTGTGGGAGTTGTGAAAGAGACAGATAGGGTTTTGGGGAGCTTTGGTTGCTGATTTGAGGTCGTCCAGGTCTGCATTTTTTTCGAAAATAATCAAACTTGGTTATAGGAGGCATTTATAGTGTGGCATCCACATCTAGGGCTTCCAGTTTGGTGGTCTTTGGTGCAAAATAAGTATTTTGTGACTCAGATTTTCTTGGTATGTTTAATGTTCCATTTTAATGTGATCTCATCATCTGGCCATCTGGGTATTTGCAGAATGGAAGAAATATTGTACTTTCAGTTCTGAAATAAATCTGAAAATCATTTCTGGTTGTGGGTATTTCTGCAATATTATATTTGAAAGTATATTTTTGTTTTTCATTGGTGCAAATGAGTTTATTGTGAAAATAGTTTCTGCATCTTGGTCTATTTCTCTTAAACACACTCAAACAACAAAAAAAAAACAGGGTGTATATTACAAGAATCTGCATTGCTGCTTTCTAGTGCAACTTGCGGGGACCATGCCTATAGCATATGTAACATCAGGTCTTATGTGATCTAGATAGATGAGACTCCTAACAAGCTAATGGTACAAAGTGCCATCAACAAAGGATCAAGAACATTGAGCCTCAATTTTGACTAGAAAGAAAGAGAGTCAAAGTAGGTTTGTAGTTAGCCATGTGAAACTGTGAGAGAAAATCTAGTGCATGTTTGGATTGTGTGATGGTGATCCTAGAAGCAGACTTAGATATCCCAACTTAAAGAGAATAGTGCAATAAGCCCAAGTTAGTCATCAAAAACCCTATCATGGAGGGCAGTTTTTATGTTTTACTATTGAAATGGTGGATGAGGAACCCCCTGTGAGCAATAGATCATCAACATAAAGAACCATAAGGAGTGAATCATTCTGCTGCAAAATGTAGATGTCAGATTTGAATGTAAATGAGAGAATCTAAGTGTGAGAAGGAAGGAATCCATCAAGGCATACCAAGATCAAAGCACCTGTTTTAGGCCATACATAAATATTTAGGCCCTGTATATAAAGAGAGTAGGTGAGACTCGGAGACTCTTGGTTGTTATCTTCCTCTATTATAATTGTATGGATGTGTGATGAGCCTAACTTGGCCTTATTCTTAAACCATCTAAATTTTATCAATTTCTATGCCAAACATGTGATTATCATTTTCTCAAACAGTTGGCAGGCAAAACTGGCACTGGGCTTAACCTGGCTTGTAGATAATTTCAACTGCTTGTTTGATATTAAGACATTCCTCCAATCAATTTGCAGATGGATTTGAAGGCATACAATTTCTTTCGCCTTAATAATCACAACTTTTCATATATGGAAATCTTTATATTTAGATAATCATCCTTCTATGTTTCGATACTCTGGAAATATAATTCACTTTTCCAAATGGAGATAACACTTGTTTCTTTTGATTTTTGAGATTTTAAATAAACATATTCAGCTATATGCATCGGTTGCTTCATTAATTTTAAATCAATACTTATCCACACTATATGAAAGTTACGATTTACAATACTCAGCAAATTCCAGAATTCTGGACAATTTATTCAACTGTCAAGACCATATTATAAACTTTGCATACAAGTTACATACCAATGGAGAATCGGATCAATAACAGCAGCAGAGTAGATGTTGAATGGGTGCCTTGGAACAAATCTGCAGTTGCAAAGCAGCCACCTCTTCCCACGCACGGCAACACTGTGTATTAGTAGCTAACGCCACTTATCCTCCAACCCTGGTATCTCACATGGCAGCAGCACTACAACAGTGGCTAACGCCACTTTAAAATCCCCAGCCTTTTCCACTCGGCAGCAACACTACCAAACAGTGACTAACGCCACCTTAAGACTCCCAGCCTCCTCCACGCGGCAGCACTACCAGCAGTGGCTACGCCACCAAGCTTCCACGTGGCCACCAGTCTCAGCCGCCACCACAATGTTCTCACCCGCGGCAAGAGGATGAACGCCACATCACACAAGGAGACTGCAGCTAGGTGATTGCGGGTGATCTTCTAAGATCCCTGTTTGCTTCCTCCCGCGAATGCTAGAAGGATGACTCCAGCCGTGGCTAAGAACAATTATGCCCAGCATATCACCCTGTCAAGTAACAATGACTCGGCCTCTTATGTAGGCCTCAATTCAAATGTGGTTCACTCCTCAGAATTAAATTCTTCCTTCAGACACAGGCAACACAATACGAAGGAAAATGATTGGTTATACAACAGCAACCAAGAGAGACAATCGATCATACAACAACAATCGATTCAGGATTAGATGAAGAAGAATCAATCTTCAATCAACTAATTTGACCCTTCAGCTAGGGCACAGATAAGTAGGAACAATTCCCAAGAACAAATTCAATAATCAATATTCGATATCCAACTTCACAAATGAGCCTGTATTTATAACTCCTTGGTCTCCATAGTTTCCAAAAACCATCATCAGTTAACTGCTCTTTATAATATAAACTTCCAAAACATTATAATAATAATAAAGTATTATTATTATTATAATATCGCCTTAATATTAATTAATAACATATTGTTATTAATTAACACAAGCAATTATCAAATATAATTCTGATGATAATTCCTGCAACACCTGCCCTACTGATTGACCAACATGCTCATCACTGCCATCCCCAATCCAAGAAACTGCACAACTGAATATCGTCTGGAGAATTGACCACTGCCGATACTGCCTTGTCAGAAGTGGAAACTGACCACTGACTTACTAAAAATAGTAAGTCCAGACTTACTAAAAATAGCAAGTCTGCCAGCTGGGACCCTCAAAACCCTGCATCAGCTCACAAGGGTCGTGATGATGAGCTGACCAAGTCACTACCACAACCTGCTAAAAATAGGGTCATCACAGGATGCATATAAAATTTAGATCCTTTTGGCTCTATTTATTTGAATCTCAGGTGGAGAGAGTATATTCCTAGAATAGTTCTTAATTCTGAATCGTAGGAGTACTTTTCTACTGTAACTTTTGTATCCTACAAACCTCTAGTCATTAGTGGGCGGTAGCATAATAATTTGTTTCTTTCTGTAAGGCTGCTATTTGTTTTCTTGTAATTAAACAATGGTTTTATTTGCTCTCCGTTTGATAATCAAGTCATTTTGGACCTTTACCTCCAAGACCTCTTCCATTTCAAGTATTTCATAATATTTACTCTAGAGATGGCTTTCCTCATTTCCTTTTTGGGCAATTTGATCTTTATTATAGTTTATTTTTTCGACCTCTCTTTTAAATTTTATCCTTCATTTTAGTTTTACCTTTTTATTTTGTCAACATATAAATTTAAAATTCCTTTGTTGCTGCTGCTTCAGTACATGGGCTAATAAACACATGTTATTATAGCTGCCCCTAACATGGTTATGCATTACATGGCTGTATTGACACATGTATATTATTTACATGTGAAAATCTCAAATCTTAAATGGTTAATGGATAATCTCAGTAATTATATATCATCCCATCCTGCTGCTTCTATGACAGGATTACTATAGTCACGTTCTATGTAGTGTAATATGTTTCTGCCTTGTATCTGCCATATAAGAAATTTTTGAACCTTCTATTTCTCATCTGATGTCTTGAAAAATTGCATTCATCATAGTTTCTTAATACCTGCTATTAAGTCTTTAATGTCTTCTACAGTCTTTGAGGATTTTGCACACTGAGAAGAAGGTATCTCTTAGATCAAAGTATGTGAAATATCCATTCTTATCTTACCAAGACCCTCTAATTCTTTAGGTTCTGATGATTAGAGTTCTTTGTATTATTCAGGATGTTGCGCTAACCATCCAAAGAGGTAGCCTGGATTGGGAAAGAGCTCTTCGTTGTCTACGACATGCTTTGCATACTATGCCTTCTCCAGATTGGTGGAAACGGGTTTTGTGTGTAGCTCCTTGTTATAGACAACATATTCAACAGCAAGTGTCAGGTCTTGGCATTGTGTTTTCCTCTGAAATGATTTGTGAAGCTACAATTGATCGCACCATGGAACTCATGCAGCCTTTGAGTACAAGTAAGCATTATTAATGGAACTATTCTACCTCAAGTGTTACATGAGAATCAGATTATTTAATAGGCTCATCTTGTGCTTTTGGGAATCAGTAAAATAGAAGAGGTGTTATCAACTTTTGCTATGCTTCCCTGCGACCTTATCTAATTTCGAACTTATTTGTTTGGTGTGTTATTAATTGCTGGAATGATACATGTTAACTATATATGCAAATATTTATTTGAACTGCACACATTCCTTTAGGTCTGCTGTTGTCATCTTCGTGAAGTAGTATGAGGGTGATCTCAAAATAAAAAATGTTCACATTAACTTTTTATGTTTAATATGTATTCTAGAATTTTCTTGTAAAAAAAGTTTTTTTGCACTTCTTCATTCATTTCTCAGAGACTTTTCTTCTATAAAATGCATTAGTGCTTTTAATATATTTTAATTGTGAATAGGAGTTCTTTGCATCTCCTTATGACTGCACTGTTGCTCTTCCCAACGATATTTAAATATTTGCGTACATTATGATCAGGAAAATTCTGTTTCTCCTGAATTTTGTGCCTTAAACAAGATTAGGGTGATATTTGTTGGAAAAGTTTTAGTCAGAAAACGTTTAATATTATACTAAAGGGAAAGAAAATGACCTTGTGTTGGACCTACAACCCAAGAAAACTGAAATAATAAGCTCCCCAATATGATCAATACTGAAAATGAAGTTCCCCCAACAAAATCAACCATCAATTTTAAGAATTTGTAGCCGAAATAAGGCAAAGTACCAAAAGTACACCAATTTATTTCCAATTGTGAATGAAAATTTATTGATGACATCTTGTTTTTCTTGAACTGTATCTTGCTATTCAATTATCATCTTTGGAATTTTGTTTTTTTGAATAAATTAACTTCTAATACAAAAGTTTGTATTTTGAAATATACTTTTAATGTCTATGCAAGGTGCAGCAACCTCCAATATATCTATTGCAGAAGCAAATCGGTGGCAGGAGTGGCTTTCATTTGCAGACCTATTTTTCTTACTTATGAGGAGTGGGAACATTGACTTCCTTGACTTTGTTGATAAGCTTGCTTCTAGGTTCAATAGTGTGGAACAGCAAATTGTTCGGACCAATCATGTAACATGGTTGTTAGCTCAAGTATTTCGCATTGAAATAGTGACAAATGCATTGAATACAGATCCAAAGAAGGTTTGATTCATACCATCTATTAATGCCAGGATTACAGATTGTGAATAGAAATATGCACACCTTCTTACTATCCTGAAATGCATATTGATTTTGTTTAGTTGCATTGTAGTTAATACTATTGTTAGTGTTTGCAACCCAGGTTAATGGTTGAATGATATAAACTTCCTTATCCTTAATGAGAGAGATTGAGAAAACTTTAATTCTCTGAATAATGAGAACATGACTTGTAAAAATAAAGATTATTTTACAATAATACATGCAAAATTTGGAGAGTGTGTGATGTTTCTATAAATTTAAAGCTCTATGGGAATTGATGTTTGTTACACGTATTGTTCTTTGGCATTACTATGCTCCTCATAACCCATTCAGACCTTCATTCAGCATAGCAAATCTTTAAGCTTATTGCTTGAAATTCTGAAAAAGGAAAAATTGCTCAACTTGTACTAAGTGAAAACTCTTGACTTCACAAGGCAAACATAAAATGCAATTAAGACAAAAGAATTCTCATAAGAATTCATTTACAGATTGAACCTCGCTAATATGTTTCTCTTGGAAGGGACAATTCTTCTCGCTTCTTGGAATATTGCCCAAAGAATTTGAAGGGTGTAGTCTTGGAAATGCTAGTAACTTTGCTTGCTAGGCATTGGTCCAAGTTTCAAGTGAAACAGGGCTACCAAACGTTTTGTAACAACAGAATGTAACTAAGTGATTTGAATGAAAAATATATATTTTCCTGCATTGCTTACACTGGGAACATCTATCCTATGATTAAATACTCTTCGAGGTTGTAATTCCACTTCTTTGTGGTGTGGTGGCACTATCGATGTCAAAAAGACAAAAGAAAATTCTAGGCCAGCTATCATATTTAAGTCTACAACAATGCTAACAGTTATTACGTTACTTGGAAGACAAGTCATTACTAACATGCATCAGGTCTGAATTGTGATCTTAACAGCTTATGCAATATTTTAGCATAGATTTACAGCACAGATTTCTAAAGAATGATATTTTATTATTTACTATTTTTTTTTCTGATTTGATGTTATTACTGACACTGATATTCTTCCCAAATTGATCTAAATAATGAATCGAGTATATGTATCCAGCAGCATAAAAACTATTGTATATTATTACTTGTGCAAAGTGCATCAAGTACCCATTGTGCTGCCCACAGCCAGACTGAGGCTACTGAGCAGGTGCATCCATCATGCTCTTTGTAAGACTATAAGGGGACAAACCATCTACATAGACCAAATTGCCCCATGAGAATATATCCATGTACAACACCTAGTGAACAACTAGGATTGCAAGGCTACAAAATGGTTCCATCTTCTTTATTAAACAACTCATGTTCAACCAAGTACGGGGCTATAAAATAGCAAGGAAGTGAGATCCTCAAAAAACATCCATTTAGGGTTCAAATTGATAACCATGTAGTCAGCACAACTAGTTTACCCACCTTTATGAATGAGTCATAATAGAGATCCACACTTACCACCGAATGTGTAACATTGGCTTTTAGAGGAACATTAATTTCCTACCACAAGTGCATCACAAGGTCATCCACCTGCTTGCCAATTACACATCTAAACTCTATCACAACATGCTAAAGACAAGTACATAAATACATGCAACACAATTGAAGACTAAGAGAGCTGGAAGGAATAACCATGCAGTTGCAGGTCTATCCTCTATCAAAGGATAGCACTTTATGTGCCAAGATGTGTGATGTCCCCTTCTAGTTAGATATCAATGTTGTAGCAGGATTAGCCTATCAGTTGACCCTCGTAGGCTAATAAGGGTGGATAGAGGGTCCTTTGAGGCAGAGACCTAGTCAGAGGATGAGTTATTTTTCTACTCCAGAGCTCAGTTTTTTCGGACTTGGCATTTGTATGGTCTTCAGGGCTTAGTTTCTCAAGCTTACTATTTATAGTAAGCTAGAGGATGGTTGAGAGGGATCCCTTTTATTTTTAGTAAGGTAGTTAGATGAGCAGTGGATGTAGTGGTTGATCCCTTGGTTCAGATGGAATTGGGAAATACTGAATATTAGAGTAGTTATTAATGTTCAATTGGCCTAAATGATAATTATTTATTAAAAGGTGATAATATAAGTTATAACTTGAGGGTCAATTCATCATTAAAAGGGGGCCGTTTGAGGAATTAATTATGAATGCCAATTTTAATGAAATACTAAATGTTTTCCCTAAGTCTTTATGAAATAACATTTTCTAATGTTATTAATATGCTTTTTGGGGAAATTCGACTTCATGAGGAATTATAAAGACTTCCAAAGTCAAATCGAATTCATTCTTGGCATTTTGAAAGCTCATTTCATGTATCTAATGAGCATTCTTCCAACTTCTTCGTGAGGTACTTCTCTGCTTTCTCTTGCAAAATATTACACTTGCAAACTTCTTCCAACTTCTTCGTGAGGTACTTCTCCGCTTTCTCTTCAGCGATCTTCTCCAAGGACTCATAGTGACTTTCAAAGTCATCCAATACCCTGTTCAAGTTCTCTACACTGTCCTTTGATTGGAAAGCAAAAGGTATAGGTTAGAGTTTGTTGACAGTATCAACTGCTCTTTCCATTACCCTTGTCTTTTTCTCACCTTTCTGCTAAGATCTCTCTTTCGCTTTAGCAAATGCGATGTAGGATAACTTCATCAGCTCATCCACATCCATATTCTCAACATGAGTGCTCAGAGTCTTACCTCCACTTGCCAACAATAAAGATGAAGAAACAGATGCATGAGTTTCTTGTTTCACTTCAACTTTATTCACTGTTTCCTTCGCTGCTTCAGCTTCACTCACTTTCTGCTCTTCTTTCTCTGCCATTTCTAGAACAATGCTTCCTTCAATGTTGGTATCCTTCTCAAAAGGATCACTAACATCTTGCGAGGTGTCCAAAGACATAGCCACACCAGAAACAAAGAAATCTGGTTGCTTCACAGTACTCATAAATTCACTAGTGTCTTCGCCCTTTAATTTGTCAAGACTTATTTCTGCCATCCTTGATGACTCACCTTTTCCAATAATTTTAGGCTTACTTCTCAGGTTCAGTACCCATCAAAACCTTATCCACAACCTTATGTGTTTCCTCAATCACTTCATCGTACCTTCTCCCCATTATCTTTACCAATTGACTTAGTTCTCAGCAAAGGTTTTAAAGCATTCAAGATCTTCTCCATTTCCTTAATAGAAACAACAAGTAACATGTCTTCAATTGCTTGTACTCTGATTGCTTCATCTTCTATCTGTGATAGTTGTTTTGTCAGCTCTAATTTCTCATAGAGTTCCTCAGGTATACTACCTTCAATTTCTAACAAGTTTTTCTTAAAAGCAAGTAAGTGATTTATTATCATGTCTTCAATCAAAGTCTGATCAGATGCATCATACCTTACATAGTATCTGGACAAGGTATTAAGTTTTCTTTGCTCAACTATTCTCTTCTCCAGTATCTTTATGTCAGGTTTCCAGAGATGTTTCACATGTGGACTCTTCTCGTCTACTTTCTTCTCTTCTCCTTTCTTCTCTTCTCCCTTCTCTTCAACTTCTGTCCTCTGTCTCTTAGGTGGAGAGTCCTGTTTAGTGGACCTTGTGTTCCTTCTCAGCAATTCCATAAGTTTCTCTTCCTGGGATGTTCTCTTTGGTGGTGTTGGTGTTGTTTCAGATATATCAATCACAGTAGAAGGTGGACTAATTACCTTCTCAACTTTTGGAGGTGGAAGGGTTGCAGGAGTAGTGCTCGCCAATCCAAAAACACTTTCTGCCATCTTCTTTCTTATCTCTTTCATCTCCTCCTTTGTTATACCAGCCTTGGTTGCTAGATCATCTACCAAGTTTTCTACTTTCCTCTTCCTTACACCTCTAGTCTGTTCTTCCCTTATCTTCGCTGACTTCTCTTCATAGGTGCCCCATCTTTCTTCGGATGGATCAATTTCTGAGGATAGTATGTGTTCAACTTGCATAGTCAAGACCTCAAAACTGACTTCATATCCTAGAGGATAACACCACTTCATCCTAGGTTGTACTGCCTCAAAGAAAATACAATCAGTTTCAACCATGAAACATATTGTATCTTTATACTTCTCTACCAATGCCTCAGGAATCCTCATTCTTTCTTTCTTCTGTCTTTGCAAAATTTTGATCATCCCAAATAGTTCACTATCGACCCATGTGCTGTTCTGTCTTTTGTATCTTTGTGAAATTTGGATTGTAGTTGGTTCGCTGTCCTTCCAAGCTCTAGGGTGCATACCAAGAAAACTATGTACAATATGAATATACATGTGTATCAATAGAGATCCAAACTTGAATGCCTTTGACTTATCCTTCTTAATTTGCTTTACATTCTCCAAAAATTGCTATGATAGATTTCTCAAGGGTTATACTTAACGTTTTCCTTAACCATTCTATATGCCATCAAAATCACTCCTGCGGATACCGAGTTAGGTCGACTGCTGTAATGTAGTTTGTATCCAAGAATTTTTGAAACCAATCTGACATCTTGCTGAAATATATCATTGATAGTCATCGCTCTCATATCCCATCGCGAATGCGTTAGGGTTTCCACCTGTTTCTTTATGTTCTTCTCTGCAACAGGAATGACTCCAGAATTACCCAAACCTGTTATACTATGAATCAACTCGCTACATATCTTCACAGGCTAATCTCCAAACCAAATGAATTGGTCGTGAACTCTGCTCAGAATGATTTTAATCCATTCTTCTTTGCTAAACTCAAAGTTCCGTCATCCTCATGATACTTAAATTTTCAAGGTGTGCGAACTCGGCTTTCATCTTGCCATCTGCTCCAATCATGTCCATCTCTGAATATATCTCAAAATCTCCCAGAGATTCATACTTAGAATGAATGTAACCCCTAATGTCTTCGACATGTAGAACGCTGTAGGGTGTTTGCGAAAACGCACCTTCGGGATCATCCTCAATTGATTTGAATGGGTGTTTCTTAAATCTATACCTAGGCGTTTCGGCGACATCGAAAATCAACAGAGTATCCATAACCAAAGCTTCGCAAATGATCTAAATACCTTTTATCTGTCGATTTTGTGAATTTTCGCTTTGATCAAACTCTCAACACACTTGCTTCTTTGCTTCTTTTGCTCTAATCTCTGTTCTCCTTTGGATCTGTTCTTCGAATGATGTTTAAACAAGTTCTTTTGATTAACCTTATACTTCGCTGTGTAAAGAAACGATACAGTTCCCAATAAACTCATCTTTGCACATAATCTAGTCGATTAACAATCTGGCGATTACAGGATGTAGACTGTAAAGCAATGCGATCTCATATATGTGTTCCACAACATCTCCACATACTCTCACTAAGCTCGCAAGAGCTTACTCCTCATAATCAGGGGCTGGATATATTTCTGATGTTTCCTTCCAATGCTCCCCCTAAGGCCATGCTTGGCCATCTAGGTTGATGTAGCAATGTTAGCATCAGGCGAAGGCTCAACAACATCTACTGACTCTCCCTGAACCAATACCTCACTTGTTTCTTTTACCTTCCATACCTTACCACTGTTTTCATCTTCTGGTTTTCTGAAATGACTCTTGAATTCATCCATGTATTCTGCAAGACTCTTACTAGTATCACCAATATTCTTCTATATAACCATAGGCGGTGGTCCTCTTCTGTTATCAGTTCCATTGTACCTACAAAACTTCGCTATATGTCCTGGATTATTACATTTGTAGCATGTAGGCGGTGGTCTGTTCTGATTAACCTGCAACTTACAATACTTTGCGATGTGCCCAAAGTTATTGCATTTGTAGCATGTGATCTTAACTGTTGTTTCTTCCCTAGTGTAATCTTGCTTGATTCTTGATTGATCAGGCTTCCTGCATTGTGCTTTCTTGTGTCGATATGCATGACAATTGTTGCAATAGCCATCAAAGGATTTGTAAGGAATTTTACTTTTGTAGTCTCTCTTCATGTGTCCAATTTTGTTGCATCCAAAGCATCTACCTTTGAAAGGTCCGATCTGTTCTTTAGGTTTTTCATCATCAGTCTTCACTTCCGATTTTTCTTCTTGAGTCTTTGAACATTCAGCTTGATTGAAGCCAACTCCAGTCATGTCTCGTTTAGGTTTCTGTCTATCTCTCTGCTCATCAATCTTATCACTGCTCATATGAAGTTTTTCAATGTGTTGCTTAGCTTCAACAGGTTCTCCTTTTATGATCTGATTATATTTCTCTAATTCCAGATATTTGTTCTTGTAGTGATCAAGTCCAGTCTGCATTTGTCCCATCTGAATATTAGCACCTTATAAGGTTTCTTCATTTTTGTTTCTAGCATCCGTTTCCTGTTGAATTTCTTGAGCCATCTGAAGGGAATTAGTTTCATGATCAAGCTTCAAAGCATTTTTCTCTTGTTCAAGCCGTTTTATCTGATCTGATGTGTCATTGTCAGAATCCTCTTTTATCTTATCCATAAGATGTTGTCTCTGATTTTTGGAAAGTTCAAGCTGTTCTTTTAGTTTCTTGATGAATCCCTCTGCTCTTCTCAATTTGAATTTCAAGTCACCATTCTCTGCTTTAGCTTTATCCAGGTCTTCAAGTGCTGCTTCAAAGTTTTCTTCCAAACTTTCAGAATCCATCTTGATCTCCCTTAAGCTGTTAGGCTTTCTCTCCAAGGGCCAAAAGCTCTGATACCAATTGTTAGGATTAAGTAATACTGAGAGGGGGGGTGAATCAATAATGTCTCCCTATATCACATGGTCTTGGAATCCCTGTTTATATAAAATCCAAGGGATGCGTAAAAGCTTCATACCAATGTGCCCTTTCATAAGTAAAACCTAATCCTAAATCAACAACTGAAACATAGAAATTACACTACAAAATGATCCAAATCTGCTTTAAAAACAGTTTGTAGTCGTTGAAATTCATAATTCTAGCTGTTGAATCCTTTTAATAGAAACACCCGCGCTTTATTCAGCCAATCATATTTAAATCTCACAGATATTTCCTTTTATCCTCAGTTTAAATCCTGCGCTGCCATCTGTCACCTTCTGGTTTGTCTGCGCTCTCTCCTTACAATGCCTTTGTTTTGACATTGCTTAACAGCGACAACCGTCGATTTTTGCTTGTAGTTTAAGGCTCTATCCTCTGACCATCGTGTACACGCGACAACATCTCGTTATCCCGCCTGATTTAAAGACCTCACAACTTTGATCACGGGATCACGAAGACCGTTGATCTTCGCTGTGCTTTACCCATCGGACAAACTTTAAACCTCCATTAACCATCGATCACCTTTATGGCTGGAATAAAAGATCACCGTTGATTTTAACCACATGCTAAAAGATTAACACTTTAGTTGTGCGCTATTTAACATTAGTTTATTCGACATTAAAATAGAGTTTATCCTCGTCAATATATCCAACCAATAATTCGCTGCCACTTGTAATCCACTCTGTCATACTGCTCGGTCACTCGCGGGCTCAGGACACATGGGACAATCACGTGATCCCGGACAAAATAAAGATCTTGCAATTTTCTTCATGGGATAGCAACAACCGTCGATCTTTGTAGTGCTTTACTCATCTGACTGTGCTGAAACTTTACACCTGGCATGATCTCATTATCCCGCATGAAATAAAGATTGTGTAAGTTTATTCACGGGATAACGACAACCGTTGATTCCTTCAACCCTTTAACTCCTATTTGGGCGATGAAATGACATATTCTTCGTGCAACTTTACTGATAGAACTAATGATCTTCGTTGATTTTCAGCATGTGCAGAAAGATAAGCACTTTAGTAACTTGGTCTGTAATCAAGTCGATTGCAAAGGCAGGACAAGTGGCGCTTTTTTGTTATCCCGCGGCTAACTGTTAGTTAGGGATGACATCATCGCGGGATTGTGAGAGTCGTCGATCTTGATCTCACTGGGTGGTTGGTTTAATTCCATTTGTTTCGTCGAACAAACTCTCCACAGTTTACTCGATGCAACTTCGACAATTCGACCGCTGACTAAAGTCAAATAATATTTTGAAAGTACGCCACCTTTAGTTAGATAAAAAACTCTTGCTTCCATGGACAAACATCGACAAGGCTATTTTTAGTGTCGACCGTGAAATTCTTCCCCCTACAAATGAAAACAACATGCAGTAGCTATCTTTATTGTAGGAACAACGTGGTAAACAAAGAAATACTAAGAAAATACATGGTAAAATAAGATAATATAAGCTAAGGGAAGAAGGATAATTATTTGGAAAATTATGATCCAACAGACCCCATTGGATATAAAGTGCACATAAAAACTTTATATTATGCCTTTTATGAATAATTATTATTAAAGTCATCCTTAATAATAATTAAATGATATAACTTGCGCATTAAACCTTATTTCTCTATGCCAACTGAAATTGGGGATCAACACTGGAATCACATGTCTAGGCGCCTTACTAAATATAGAAATACTTGGCTCTACTGACAAGGTGACTTACTATAAATAGTTAATCCCTGAAATTTGATCAACCCAATTGTGTCAGGGATCGACACTGCAAACATAGCCCGTTCAGGTGCCTTGCTATAATTAGTAAACGAGACTTTTTCTAAAATTGTCACTTACTATAAATAGCAAGTGTGCCAAATTGAACAAAATGAAGAGCAATCTTGAACACTTTTGACCTTAAGCCTCCTGCATTGCCAACTGGGACCCTCTAACCATCAGTCTTAGCCTATGAGGGCCAATAATAGGCTAATCCAAAAGTAAACCATATCATCCCAAAAAGGGGACATTACACTTTGTGATAAAGTTTACAAGATATATATGATGAGGTGGCATCTACACATCAACAAATCAAATAATTCAAGGTCAATAGTCCAAGTTCATTAAATTTGACTTGTCAAACAACTTAACATGTGGAAGTCATTTAATACAATATTGCAATCAATTTTTTTATTGGTTCATCCTTTAAAGGATATGTACTTAAAGATTTGTAATCTTCTCATTGGATGTAATTAAATGTTTGTAGGTGGTAGTTGTAGTTTTCATTGATTCATCTTTTCCGTTGATTTAGAATCAATCTGGGCCCTTCATTTGTAATTGAGAGGTCTATAAAGCCTTGGCCTTCTCATTCATAAAATCATGAGTTGTAGATAGAGAAAATGTAGTAGTAGCAATAGGAGGAGATAAGAGATTGTTGCCAGGACTATGTCGAAATTAATATACAATTTCCACTGAAGATTTTGTGTGTTGTTTCTACATTTTGCATGGTTTCTACTTCTCAAGTTTTAGTTAAAGTTCATTGATTTTAATGGAGAAATGTTGAGATATGTGATGAATTCCTTTGTTCATAGATGTGTAGTTTGTTGATAGCGAATTGCAGTGCATGGTTAGTTTGAGGCCGATCTAAGCACAAGTTCGATTGTGGATGTTCATTTGGATTGCACCAGTATTTGGTATTTGGATGAATGTTATAATATGAAAATCCTTCGTTATCTTTGGAGATCACATTAATTTTGTGTAGTTGTTTCCTCATGGCGAAGCAAAGCTTGATTAAGGAATTCATTAATCAAAGTGTTATCCATTGTTATCATTGTCCTTGGTGTTAGAAGTAGTTTAGACCTCTTTAAACCCTTTTTTATCATTTTTGAAGATCGAATTAGTTTAGTAATCAAGTCCCTGCTGCTTTGAGGAAAAAGAGTTGATTAAATCTAGGAACATTTGTGTGAGTTCTTGTGTGTTAGCAGCAATAACACATCAATTCACTAAGTTATTGCCAACAAAAAATCGCTAGTACGTAGTGCAAACCTTGGGGTTGCCTTGATCACACATTGTCACATTGTTTAGCATTTGAGGTTTCCTTGTTCAAGAGGATAGAATACTCGGTATTTTATTCTATGTTGACTAGTGGTACAAAACACACATCAACACATTCCCGTAAGATAAAGAATGAAATTATATCAATGTAAACTATCTTTACCATCCATGTGAAGTATACCTAATATTGAACAATGTACATTAACCAATTTATATCCTTGATTCTTGATAAAAACAATGTCACCTTAGATTTTAAGACATTCTAAGATCTATGTTATGATTGTATGTTGTATGGTGCCCATTGGGTAGTGAATGCCCTATGCTTTTGAAAGCTGAATCATGACCATTTTGATGTCTTCAGATGTATTCAGTAGAAGCTAGTAATGTTCACGAACATTCCACAACAAGGGAATCAACCAGAAAGCTATGGAAAGTTGTAAGAGTACCAATCAGCCTTCTAAATCACTAGTTAAAAAGCACAGGTGTTACCACCCATATTATTTTTTCAAGCCTTCACATATCACAACACAATGCCATTTCAAAAGACAAATTCTTAACACAATGAAAGGGTCTTTACTAAACGAAAACTAGTACGCTCTACTATATTTATGTGAAACAAAAATAAAGAAGCAACATCATGTAAAGGTCTCCAAGGAGTTCAACTACCTAAAATGAGGCTCTTTTCTCTCTCTCAAGCATCGAGTGCTATCATCCGATGCCCACTGATCATGAAGCCATCATGAGAAGCCAGCACAAGCTGAAGTATTATTGCTGAAATTAAATGAATTTAGTTCATACATCTATTTAGATATAAAGTGAAATATAAGCATGCATTCCATCATGTTAAATAAATTTTATAGTATAATGAAGGGGGAGCAGTCCCATCAATACATTTTATTTGGGATTGCAATACAAAGGAACATAGGGTCATGTTTAATAAGCATAAAAGATACTTATAAAGCAAATATTATTGACAACACACTCATATCCTGGCAGGTATGTTGCTGTTACAAAATAAAATAAATAATACCGAAGGCATTGCCCTGAGCCCCCTTAAAATTCCTACATTGTCCCAAGGGATGTCACAATAACATATTAAGTCTTTACATCATCTAAAATCTCATTCTCAAATTTGAATCTTTAATGCTTTACAATGCATTCATCTACAGAAGAATTCAACTTAATGCCATTTAGACAAGCACAAAGATCATTGTTCAATTTGTAACACTAATATACATCATCCTAGGAGTATTAAGACAACATTTATGTTTTGTAATTCCTAGCTGTACTTACTTGAATCTGAACAATCATCTTCAAGAAAAATTGAACAGTCATATCCATATTGTTGAATATAATGCAAGACATTTTATTGAATATTTTTTAGCTATCTAAGTCTCATTTATTTTATTTTTCAATCTTTTCTTGCATTACATTCTTTTGCCTGACATTGGTTTCAAAGAAGGATTTTTTCCCTTTTTTTTTATTCATTCACAGCCCTTTAAATCTCTGTTCATTGTTTAGAGTAGTTCATTCCCACCAATCATAATCCTTGGAAAGCTTGTGGCATTCTTAAGTCATTTTCCTACAAAATATATTATAGCTTGTAGTGTGTTTATTATGGCCCTTTAATTTTCAGAGTTAGTCAAGGTTTGCCAAGTACAAGTTCGAGTCTAAAATGGGCTGGACAAGTCCAAGTCTCAATATTATGGGTGTTACAAGTAGCTATACGGTTAGTTTATACGCTCCTGCCTATATTTAGGTTGTTTCCTTGCTTCAAACATCAACCTTGCTCTCTTTCCTAGTTTTTAATATTTAATGTGGTAAAATGGGAATCAATCACCATAATTTGGTACTTCGTAATTTGATCTCTCTCTCTCTCTCTCTCACACACACACACACACACACACACACACACAAACACATGTAGATAGATAAAATCATAATTCATTTTTTTGTAGCTATTGATGTGACAAATTTTCAATGCATGATAATTATTATAAATGATCTTGCAATCTAATATATACTTTAGTAATTATTAACTGAGTTTTTTCTCTGGTCTAGATGGAAACAATACGGAAAATACTTTCCTTTCATAAAGAGAGGCAATCAGATCAAAGTGCAAATGGTTCTCCCCAGAGTACACTACTTGAATTTATTAGCAGCAGTCAAACTTTACGTGTTTGGTCAATGAATCCTTCTACTAGAGAGTTCTTAAACCCAGAAGAACTTCAGAAAGGCAAGCAAATTGACGAGTGGTGGAAGCAGATGTCTAAAGGTATGCATACTTTATCATGCATTTTAAGAATATTCTAGTTTTCATTTTCTTGTTGAAGAAAAACAGTTCTAGGAAGCGATGTTATAAGTCCTTCAGCATAAATTGAATGAATGAAATTAATTAAATTCCACAAATGGCTAAAGTTAGTCATTGGGAGTGAGAAAAGTCAATAGCATTATATATTCAATAAAAAAAAGTCAATAGCATTATAATCATTCATGTTTCTAGATTGATTGTCTGTCATACTACGAAGAAGGTTTATGGATTCTGTTGTGACTATTTTTCGGAGCACAAGCTCTGTCATCTCTGTCTGTTAAGGAGGGACAAGATAGAGGGCACTTTATTCTTTGTCACCCTTTCTACTATGAGATCCAGGGCAGGTAATAATATATTTCCAGAGACTTGGGCTGTTATTTGTCCACCTCCCTTTGCTGCCTTGATCAAAAGTGATTATATTTTTTTCCTCGTGGGATTGTCATCCTCTAACATACACTCTTACAAGGGAGATTTTAGGCTAACTACATCCTTCTTCCAGCACACAATGAGTGTTGGAGGGTGTAAGGACTTGTTATATACAACTAATTAACTCCACAAATGGATCACGGTTCACAAACTTGGATTCTTAGCAAAAATTGACAACTAAATATTAGTGCAGTCAGGATAGAGGGGTCCAATGAAGGACAGCCTAACCTAGCAGCCTAAATAATTCTCAAACAACATTAAGACACTAATGTCTATAGCGGAAAAGTTAGAACAGATGATAGTAAAACATAAAAAAATAACGAAATTAAAAATACTATTCTAAGTTCTGCAAATCTCTCAGTATCAAGTATCAACATAATGATAGCATCATGTGATTAAATCAACAATGTTAATTTGCATTGAAGGTTGGTTATAAAATGATGAATAAGATGATGAATTTATAGATTTTTGTAAGATTAAATGGATGACTGCAATGTTCCCAAAATAATTAAATGACTCAATTAAATTAATTGATTAAGTAGTCCCAAATTTAATAATATCTTATAGACGCTGTTAATTAATCAATCTAATTATGATCGATAAAAATAAAATAAAATAAATCAATCTAATTATAAATAAAAAGTAATAAATTACAAATATCGGCCTGCTTGTAATGCTTCGGGAAACTTCTTGGAGCCCTTTATAAGGCCATGTTTGGCATTGTATTAGGTATTGCGCAGTTTATATTTCTTGTTTATTTGTGATTCCAGTTGGGAATTGAGTCTTTTTTTGCAGTTTCGGAGGTGCAAGACCCTCCCTATTTTGTAATTGTAGTTTCAGTGGTTAACAACCACCCTAGTCTACTGTTGGAAATATCATTCCAATATTTCACAAGTGCTCCAAATTTGTATTAGACAGTGATATCCGATATTGTGTTCTGAAGAATATTGGCGATATTGATCCATATTTGTTGTCCGACATTGGATGTAATTGTCTAGATATTTTCAATACGACAATTAGTATTATATATATCGAGCGAACATACTATAGACGACCATTGACATTATTATATACCCCTGTGAATTGACGATATTCTGGCCCTGTCATTGACATCTGCGATTCCATCGTGGGGTTGTCTAAGAACTGAATACCGTATGAGAAGAACTGAGCACTGTACGCGTACAGGATAGGAGGATTAATTGCTGTACGTTGGAGGTGAAGGGTCGTACGGTGGGTGGAAGTCTTGTACGGTTTGACCGTACGGAGGCATCGACCGTACGAATAGAAGGGCAACATGCGGTATAGTAGAGGTGCCATTAGAGTACGAAGTGGCACCATACGGGAGTGTGTGGATGTCGTACGGTGGAGGAAGCCCAGTCTGCCGTTTGGTACATCACAGTTGTATCAGAGCCAGTGATCTTGCCAGCCTGTCGGGAAGTGAATGCCAAGCAAGATCATAGTATACAACAAAATGAGGTAATGTTTTGCAGACCAAATCGGAGAACCTAACATTGAAATCATGACATGGTTGAGTCAGCTGAACGAAGCCATTGCTAGGGGAGAACAACGACAACAACTTACGGAGGAGACATTGCGACAATTGGCAGAAGGCATAACAAATGGAGATCACAATGGACATGGCAGCACAAATGGAGATCACAATGGACGTGACGATAATTCAGTCACTAGAAGGTCAAACACACAACACTCACATTCTCAGCCGTTGACGCCGACATTTACCCAAAGAACAGAAGTGCATCGCAAAGAACGAGAGCCCACTTTCCAGGAGATGCAAGAGCAACTGAGACAAGATTGGAAGGATGCAAATCTTGAGGAAGATATATCCTTCAAGGATTATGCAGAACTATCAATGAAATTTTCTGATGCAAGGAGTTGTGGCCATTACAACGATGACATCCTTTAATGGGTCTGGGAAACGATCAACACAAGCGTGGGTACAAAAAGTAGATACCTACTTCCATCTCAACCCAATGCTTGAAGATGAGGCAATCAAATTTGTAGCACTTCACCTGGAGGGAGTCGCGCACAAATGGTGGCACCGTGGGGTGGTCACCCTCGGTCACAATCGAGTCACTTCATATGCCGATTTCATGGAGAGACTTATAGACCGCTTTGACGGAAAGGATCCAGAGCCTAACTTAAAAGAATTGGCTCAACTGAAGCACACTGGACTAGTGGACAGTTACATCACAACATTTTAGACTATCAGTGTTGGTTATAGACATCTCGAAGAGTAGACTGGTTGTGCTGTTCATGGATGGATTAATGGAACCCTTAAAGGGTTGGGTCAAAGGGTTACACATGCTCACCGAAGCGATTAAGAAGGTGCGTGACATGGCTACCTCATCTTCTTCCAAGAGTTACACATGCCAAACCACCCCTTGCACCGAAGGAGAAAGACAACAAATCATACCCGAAGAAGCCATCATCGGATGAGGCAGGAGCTCAGGAGGAGAAAGCTTTGCTTCACTTGCAAGGAGCCATGGGAACTAGGGCACCAATGCTTAGGCAAGGGAAAGATCCACTACATTGAGGTGGTGTCTGACAGCGAGGAGGAAAATGAAGAATCTGAGTTGCAAGAGAAAGAGGAGGCTAAAGAAGACATAAATCGTGCGGAGAAAATTGCCATCCTGGTACGGAGGGGGGTGCCATTGCGACACTGGATGGTACTCCAAGGTACAATGTGTTTTAGGTTCATGGTACGCTCCAGGGACAATGGGTCATAGTCATGTTGGACAGCAGGGGAACTTTCAACTTCATCAACTCCTCACTTGTCACTAGGAGGGGTTTGCGTATGGAGGAACATGAGGGGTTCGAAGTCAAGGTGGCGGGAGGAAATCTGCTGTCATGTACTCATCTGGTTTCGCAACTGAGCATTATGATGAGGATTTACACAGTGATGGATGGTTTCTTTGTGGTAGATTTGGATGATATAGATGTCATATTGGGCATTCAATGGATGGAGACCCTCGATTAGTACACAGAGTTTCAAGAGGATGGAATTCTCATTCGAAGTAGATGGAAAGAAGGTGATATTGAGAGGAATGTCGAATGGCGGCCTGAGGGAGATTTCAGTGAAACAGATGGAAGCAATTTTCAGACATGATGTCACCGTTTGGGCGGAAAATGTGGTGCAGACAAGGACGAAGGGAACTCAAAGAGATCAGTCCAATCCTTACAACATGAGTCACACAATGGAAACAATACAAAAAATACTTGAGAGAAATGCAAGATCAACCTTCTTATTATTAGATAATCAAGTACAATGGACTTGCTACCTGTAGTCATACATTCCAGGCATATAGGCCTATTTTAAGAACTGTTTGTAGGTTATCTTTTTATACTATCTATTCTAACCCAAGCTATTGAGCTCTACTGGTGTTCCCTTCTTTGTTCTTTGTGATGATACCATAAGGAATCAATTACAAGAGTTTATAAAGCCTTCACAAGCATTAGATCGGCCTAAGAAAGATTACATTTCCCAATGAGAAGAAAACGTATTACAAATATAGGTCAAGACCCAAATCATAAGGATCTCCCTCCAATTGATGGAACATTAACCGCGATCCCTCAAGTAGGTCAACCACAAACCTAATAGCATCGAGAAATGCGCTATTAAGCTTCATCGATTGGAAAATTCCTTCCCGAGTTTGGAAAACATAAACTAGCCGTGAAACATGAAGAACAATTAAGTCTTGCCAAGAATCTGCAAGATCTCATACGCGAAGTAACTAAATGGGATGCAAACCTAGGATAAGGTTCATAATGATGCCAAGAACACACCATAAGGTTCGCTACTGCAAAAGATCCAAACTGAACGAACGCTGGAAGGAACTCAAGAGACTGAATCGATAGGAAAATAGAAAACAAATGTTTTTGGTTGATGCAAGAATGCCAAGATCCCAAGATGTTCCTACATCACAATGCTTGGTCTCAACTAAACCTTTCAGTGGGCAACAAGCCTACTACCATGATGACGAGCTTCAGGCGGTGTTGGACAGGCGCAGTTTGGCCTTTGCAAATATTCCACCTAGTATACCCCCACATAGATGTTTCGAGCACACCATTGAGTTGGAGGAAGGAGCCAAGCAATTTATCACCATGTCCTATCGACATCGCAAGAAGTTCAAAGAAGAGATAGAGAAGACTATCAAGGAACTCCTTGACAAAGGATGGATTAGACCCAATTCTAGTCCCTTTGCATCCTCGGTAGTGTTGGTGAAGAAAGACGAGACCCTCTGGATGTGCATTGACTATCGAGCATTGAACAAGAGGACCATCAAGAATAGATACCCCATTCCTAGGATTGATGAGGTGTTGGATGAACTACATGTAGCAGTTTATTTCTCCAAGATTGATCTCCGTTCTGGGTATGACCAGATCTGCATGAGGGAACAAGATGTCTAGACGATAACATTCTGTTGCCACTATGGACACTATGAGTTCTTGGTCATGCCGTTTGGGTTGACCAATGCTGCAGCCACCTTCTAGTCCTACATGGAAACAGATCTTCAACAAGCTGTTGCGTAAGTTTTTGTCGGTGTTCTTTGATGACATACTTATTTACAGCAAGACGTGGGAGGAACATTTGAGACATTTGGACGAGGTATTAGGAATCATGGAGTCACACTCGTTGTTTGCAAAGAGGTCCAAATGTGAGTTTGCGATGACTAAGATCTTGTACTTGGGTCATGTAATCAGTGCCCAAGGGGTTTAGGTGCATCAGGAGAAGATTCAGGCGATTCATGATTGGCCCCCACCCTAGACACTCACAGAGCTACGTGGGTTGTTCAGTCTTTGCAGTTTCTACAGAAGATTTGTGAAAGGGTTTTCGCAGCTACGAGCACCATTGACAGATTTGACGAAGAGGGGGGCTTTCCATTGGGATGAGTAGGCACAACAAGCCTTCGATAGATTGAAGGTCGTCATGAGTACGTGTCTAGTGTTGGCACTACCAGACTTCACTCGACCCTTCGTCTTGTAGTGTGATGCTTTGGGATAAGGCATTGGAGTAGTGTTAATGCAGGAGCGTCACCCCATCGGATTTGAGAGTCTGAAACTCTCGTGTATGTCACCACACTACCCACCACATGTCAATAGGTATGTCACCATTCAAGGAACTATATGGTTATGAGGCTTCGTCATTTGTGGATCTAGGTGACATTCGTGCACCGAGGGCCAAGGATTGGTCAAGGATAACTTACAATTGGCTCAAAATCAACAGAAGATGTATGTCGATAGGCATTGTATTGAACGGAGTTTTGAAGTAGGAGATCTGGTATACCTCCAAATACAACCATACAAACAATCTTCCTTGAAGAAAAGTGGTGCCAAGAAGCTAAAGCCTCGCTTTTATGGATCATACAGAGTGGTATGAAGAGAGGGAGAAGTTACCTACGAATTGGAACTTTCAGATGGAAGTCGGATTCACAACGCCTTTCATGTTTCGTGCCTCAACAAGGAGGTTGGTGTGTGTCACGACTTCCAAGGAACTTCTGGTGCAAGGCACCTCCTGCAACTTCTATTTTGATGTTAGTTTGGTTGTAATAAGGTGTGAATCCTTTGGATCACCCTAGTGTGTGTGTGTGGGTCTATTTTGTAAGGTGAAGGACCCTAAGGTAAGTTATAAACCTTAAGGGTGCCTG
>MU226133.1:638538-661747 GCA_018584345.1 Thuja plicata
TCATTGTACTTTCTTTTGTTCATGTTGAGTGATTTTCAATTCCATGCGAACAAACAATATAAACGTCTCATTTCCGAAGTCATAAGGGTTAAATTAGTAAATGGAGGAATAAGGAGTTGGATGCAAAGTGTTTGACAAAATTCCTATCAGCAGTTGTTTAGTTTTTGGGCATTTAAGGGTGTTCATTACAATTTCACCCACATTGCCTGCCATATTTCCCTTACCCACTCCATCATCCAAACCGCTATCATTTCCATTGCTACCACCTCTACCGTCGTGCCTGGAAAGGGTGAAGTGATTGAGATATTTGAGGAATCACTAGAAAAAGAGGGCTAACCTCTTGAAGTTGTAACACCCGAGATGCCTCCTCTTCAAGATGATATACCATTTGCGTAGCTTGAGTGACTCCAACAAATAATAGAAGATGTTTTGGTAGAAGCAAGTAAGGAAGAAGAAATCAATAAAGTTTTTGAGATCACTTAACACGATCTCTCAGTGGACGCTCCCGTTATGGGGGAAGAATATGAACAAAATAGCAAGGAGATGAAGAAGAACAACAAACTAAGACTCTTTCTAATGAGGAAGAAGTGCTCATAATTGAGAATCAACCTGAGAAAGAGGAACATCAATAGGAGAATGAAGATATTTGGAGATTCAAACTCCAATCAAGAAAACTCTTCTCTTAATCAGTCAACAACCCTTGCTTGTTGGAACAGAAAGTGACAAGGAAGTCAGCAACATAACCTCCACCATTAAGTTTGGAAGCACTATTTGCCCAGATTGGTCGTGCTAGGCAGAAGGAGGCGAAGACATACTTGAAGATTACAAGGGACGTTGACTATAATTGGGTAGTTCAGGTGGCTGTTCTGAGAACTGAGAAGATGAAAGAAGAGGCTACGGTTGCAGATTATAACACAACAACAATCAACTTGGGGCACGCTACTAAGGAATAGGACATAGGAGCTTAGGGATATATTGAAGCCATCATCAAGAGGGTGAATCAAGAGGAAGATTCTAAGAAGAAACAAGGCCAAAGCAGAGGGAGTTGTAGCATATCTAAAACATCTCTTGGAGCCAATTCAGCGAACATAAGGAACCGTCACTCCTCCCACAATTCTTTCTTAGTAGTCTGTGGAAGAATTAGAAATAATGAAGGCAACAACCCGTGCTGCTATAGAATAGTTTGATGAGCTGGTTAAGGAAGGGGCTGGTATAATTGATATAATTCAGTCGAAATAGCTGGAATACAATAAACACTTCTAAAGGTTAAAGTATGTAGAGGACTCTTGTGAAAAGAATGGTGCCATTACAAGAGAACAGTAAACATTTCTGTATGCCTTACTAAAAGTGGGAAAAGAGAAGCAGAATCATGAAAAATCCTACAGCCAGGATAGATGAAAGTTAAAGAATGGTATCATGCTGCGCTATTCAAAGGAGATTTAATTAAAGAGCTCCAAGAAGACATTGTCATGCACAAAAGCAGCGTCGGTCGATGTCATAAGAAACTTTCTAAGTATCTTGAGATCTTAGTTGATGGCAGAGCAACAAGAGTAAAAGATATATCTCTGAAACCATTGTGGGAAGATATGGCTGCAATAGCACCTGGCCTTCCAGTTTCGAAACAGATGTTGAAATTGTCAACTCCCCAGTTCACTGTTATTCAGAAGTATAAGAAGAATAAGGAGAAATGGAATGATGAATTGGAAGAACATAACGAAACTCTGGATGCTCACAGTTACAGGATTGGCCTTATCTCAAACATCTTGGATCCTGATTGGGAGAAGATAGTGTAAAGATCCAGATAGTATGTGACCAAGATCTAGATAGTATGTGACCAAAGAGGGCTGCTGGAAGAGTCATGTGGCCTGATGTTACCTTTTAGGAATAAAAAATTACTCAATGTAAAAATATAATATTTTTTTGACAAATATAATGTAATAATCTAATGTCAAAAAATAGTTATTTACTCCTTTTGATGTGACACTTTGGGATTCGCGTCATTTCTGTCTTGTAGTGGGAGTAGGTAGAGGATAATGTATTTTAATTCTAGGAAGCTTCTAGAGAGCAAATCTTGGCCCTTGATGAGATTTAATCCTGACCATTAATCTAAAATGTGTTGCCCCACCAATTTTTTGCTGGCGTTCAAGTGTATATTTTTGTATATCATTCTCCTAAGTAATCTTTTTCCCGGTTTGAACCTTCATTTTGAACCTCTAATTTGAACCAAATCTCAGTTCAAAATCCTCTATTCAGTTTCCGCTTGTGCGTCTTATGCTACCGCGGCTTCATTTTGGCTAAGTCATACCATAGGCAGTCTCCTCCAATTTGAACTTGAACCTTGAACCTCAAAAGTACAAAGTTCAAAGTAAATAAGTGCAAGCGGAAGTCCGTGTGTTACTCTTAAACGTTTAAAGAAGCCGTCGTGAATTTGTGAGTCTGGGTCTAGTCCATTTCATTCAGTTTGAACTTGAACTTTGAACCTTAAAAGTTCAAAGTTCAAAGTTTGAATGCATTATATGAAGTTGGAATTTCAGATGCTCAAATAAGGAAATAAGTGGAGTACGGATGGGAATATTCTGGGAACTACAAAATTTAAAAGTTTTCTTTTGGAAAGGTAATCATTAAATATTAAGCTCGAATGGTTTGATATGACCATTAATTAATGACATGTCAGATTCAATGTCAATTCATCATTAATTTACGCGGGGATTGTGAATGTTTAAGCGTGTCGAAAATCCAGGCAAATCTTCCACTTTTTATTAATAAAGGATGCATATCTCTTCATTCTTGCTAAGTTATTCCAATCCAGTGGAGCAGAAAACCAACGAAGGTAATTTCAGTGGCGCAGCGGGCTGGAAAATTTGATGAATCCTGGTGAGTTTGTTAAAACTTTGACCCTGCTAGCTTAGCAATTTGTTGAAGCCTAGTAAGTTGCAGTTTCCTGCTCAGATTCCTTTGTTTTATTGTTCTGGAATTGTAATGATTAGTAAAATGAAGTATAAAAGATCCTCCATACCAAAATTAGAGCGTTCCTCTAGTCTTATTAGCTCAATTCCAAAGATAGGAGATACGACTCTTTTATGGGTAACTGTAGAAGAAAGACTTAGAAACCCTAAATAAGGCTCAATTGCAGATATAGTGAACCAGAGTGGTTTGATAGAAGCAACACCTTTTCCCACTGTAGCCCCTTGTCCCGAGCTTGTGCTAGAATGTATGAATCGGTATGACATGGATGAAAGATGCATCCGTAATGTTTCTGGGGAAGTATTGGTAAGAATAGACAGAGAAACCATAATGGCCGCCATGGGAATTCCGGATAGGGAGCCTTACGAAGCATGGACCATAGGAACATCCTATTCATTTTTCTCAGAAAAGAAGAGGGAGTATAGAAGTGTAATTGCAAGAAGCTGGCTTCTAAATACGCAAAGGCGTGGTTCTTAACTCCCCAGTCCCCTCACCCGGCTGGCTTCTGAATACGCAAAGGGGTGGTTCTCGACTCCCCAGTCCCCTGACCCGTGAGCATTTCATTCCAGAAATTAGAGATTTGGTGATTCTGCTGAATAGGGTTAAAGGAATCCAGCATACTTTTCATTGGGAAGATTGGATGTTTTTCTACATTAAGGTATTGTCAAATGGACATAAATTGTGAGCTTATCGCAGAGAGATTGCATCAAGGATTGGTGAATTTTGCCGGGATGGGAGCCTTTTATATGTCTTCCTTTTTTTTCTATCTGTTAGCCTGTTAGCCTAAGACAAACTCTCCATATCAAGATATCCCAAGGAAGTTTCCAAATTAAGGCACAGGAACCTTTAGAAAGCAGTTAGCATCAAAGTAACGAGAATCGAAATCAGCAAGGCCGAATCGAATCGCGAATCGACCACGAATTGACAAATTTGAAAAACCGTTGAAATTTAGAGATTTTATCAATTTAAAACGTATTTCATGTACCCTTTATTGAATATAACTTAAACACACTATAACGTCATCAAATAGAAGCTAACATATAAACAAGGAACATAAATGATAAATGAATATATTCTTTTACCTTTCTTTTGAATTTTTTGCCATATAAACCAAATGTTTCTACTATCAACTTTCTTGTGTTCAAGTGAATCAACAAAAGCAAGGATCCTTTTGATTTTAGCTCAAAATAATATTTATGATCCGCCCAATAGATAGGTATACCCCCCGTGTCTTCATTTCACACAAACATGTAAAAATCTCCACCAATGACCCAAGGAACATTGTAGAGGGAGGAGGCCCAAATCATTTCTAATTTTCTACTATTCAATTCTATCTCTATAATCATTGGGTGCATAAATTTTGAAAATCTGAAAATTAGTAGTGTCATTTTCAATGATAATTATACAACCCTATTACAAGAAGAAAAGCCAAAGCTATTGATGAAAATACTCCACCTCAATGCAATAAGAATGATAGTACCACCTTTTCTTCTCTCGTGGTTAGATGAATAAAAGGCATAACTTCTAAAAAGAAATGTCAATGTATATTTTAATCGAAAACTAACTGTGGTTTCTTGAAGCAACAAGAAATCTGAATTAGACCTGTCATTGTAGAAATATTTTAGAATAGATTTCCTATCAGGGGTATGCAATTTAACTTCATTGACGAGGGGAGGTGGGGGAGAAGCAGAGGGTTTTTTTTTCTTTACAGTCTATCAAAATATTTGGATATCTTTTCTTCTTTTCCTTTTTTCCAGCTTTCTGATAGTAATCACCATTTGCAATTTGCTTTCTGTTTTTCCCATTGTCTTCAATTTCCTCTCCTGTTTCCATTTTACTATCTTGACAAAGGGGGTTTAACACAATCAAGAATGACCTTCAAAAACTTTTTGGGCAACTTCACTTGAATCCTCTGTATTTGTGTTTACAGTATCTTGGGGAGTAGTGGGGGGTCTAGCTAGTCTTTCAGCTTGAATCCTTCAGTTTATTTTATCCAAGACCAGTTCTTCAGCATTTGTGTTCGTTTGAATAAAATTTGAAGAGGTCAACATGTTTTCAGACTCACCAATAGGAGACTGCTTAGCAGGGATGATTATATATTCTTCATTCATTTGCAATTTTTTCACATTATTAGGAAGCTCTTCAATATTATCATCCATGTTAATCATCTCCAAATCATTGTTATGAATTACATTGTTTGTGCAGATTGCTGATTGTATCATATTTTTACCATATCATTTTGGGGAAAATAACCAAAAAAGAACAATTTAAATATACTTTATAGACATATGTTTACCCGCCGGGGTAACCTGGTCTACTTGTAGTATACACAGAACATGAGATATATATGAAGTAAATGACAAGCGTTCTTATTCATTCAAGTCTAGTGATTACAACATTCTCCGCATCGATGATGCTTTACCCGAAGGTAATACAAGTATATAAAGGTCCGAAGGGACGCAACGGTTGAGAACCGTGCGCAACTCTCTAGCCTTCGGACATAACTAATTCCCAACCGACGCAACCTTACACTACACCCGACAACATCACCCCCCCCAAAAAAACAAGTCGTCTCCGACGACTTCACAACAAAAATGTAACTAGAACCAAATAATCACAACTGAGAAGAGGGGGTCTGAGAGGGCATCCCTGAAGAGGTGGAAGACGCTAACTGAGCTCGTAACGCATAGACCTGTTCCGTCTGAGCCCTCAAGTCCCGCTCTGCAACCATTCGGTGCTCCAGGGCATTCTTTACCATCATAGCAGCCTCCAACAACTCTTGTTCCTTCTGGTCAGCATTCTCCTGAGCCTGGGTGAGATAAGTATCCAAGGCACGCCGCTCGGCGGATATCTCCTCTAATTGCTGCTCAAAAGAAAGTCTCTCCTGCGCAATCTGTGCCTCCATAGCTAACTGCGCTGCCCTGGTAGTTTCCACTTGCGCCACCAACTCACGGCGCTCTGTCGCCCAACCGGTCTGGTGACGAGCCAACTCCTCGGTACTCTGAGCCAGGTCCCACTCAATGGCCTCAAACCTGGTGGCCAGCTCCTCCCTAGCACTCTGCGCGGCCACCTGTGCCATCTCCCGTTCTGCCGAAACCTGCTCAGTACGCCTCAGGGCATAATAGCCCTCCCTGAAGGCCTGCTCGGTCTGCCGTACTAGACTCTCTACACGACTCTCTACCTCAGGCTCTGTAACTGCCCAAGCTGTCAACATCTCCGCTGTCTCTATAGTGGGTCATCCGCCTGCCTCAAAACAGGCTGCAAAAGCTATGGGGCAGCCAGTCCGGACAAAAGTCAATAGTCCCTCCAAGCTGGCGACAACACTCTCCCTAGCCCGACACTGTGCAGAAGCCATCACTTGACGCCCACGGGCTACCACATCTACAAGGAATGCCTCAATGTCATCCGTGGGCTCTGGTGGAGGTTGAATGAAAGATTCCCCCAATCCATCTGTGACTACAGGCCCCGTCTCCCCGAAGTGTATGACCTCCGTGCCTACATCCTGTGCGGTATGTCCCACCTCCGTTCCTCCATCCTGGGCAACCTCCTCTACCAAGTGCGCAGCTGTAGGGGATGCTACTGCATCCAGATCAATCACCTCGGGAGATACCTCCTGTCTAGGAGAGAGAAGTGCCGTGCCGACTGGGGCCAATGGAGCCATCTGGAAAATTTGGCTAAGCCAACTACACATGCCCTCAATGGAGGACGAATCAGCTCGAGGTGGGTCCAACAAGGCCCTGTCAACCGTCACCACGACATCAGTCCCAACCACATCCAACTGTACTTGGCCCTCTCGTACGGGCGGATCCAACTCCTCTATCCTGCTTCCCTCTACCTCTGTCTCCACTAAGGGTAATGCCTCCGGGACCACTGATGGGGTCATGTCGACTGGTGTCCTCAACTGACCAAAAGTGGGGGTAGTCTGTGTGCCCAACGCCGCTGTGGGAGTCAAATGTGCAGTCGCAAAGAGCACTGGTGGTGTAAATAGCACCGGTGGAGGCATGGCTATGGTAACACTCACCTCCGTGGTGTCACCCTCTACTGTATCCTCATCCCCGTCACTCTCAGATGTCACCTCGCGTCCGCTGTCTATGTCCTCCGATGCAGATTCTGAAACTGTTTGCCGTTGTCGCTTTTGCCCTGGGAGAGCCTTCTGACCAGTCGGGACATCCAAATGTTTCCAGCACATAATGGGAGGCTCACCTGGGCCCAAGGGCCCTGTTTAACTTCTCTCGACAAAGTGGCCTCCAGAATCTGTTTGACCAATGCGTCCAAAAGCAACCCGATCGCATAATGTGGCATGTAGAAGGTCTTGTGCTGGAGAGTCATAAACTCGTTCATGCGCTCTGATAACAATTCTGCCCAGTCGTAGATCTTACCCCCCATCAAGTTGTTCATCAATGATATCTGTGGAAACAAGATATCAGAAGCCCTGCTGGAACCTGTAAGTCGGCTTTTGACCACGTCCATGAGGCTACGCCAATGCCCTTCCCTCACAAAAGATTTCTTCACCCCTCAGACCCGTGAAGACTTCCGGATAGACTCCTCTGCATCGGAGAGGTTGTCTCGGCATATCATCTTGATATAGAAATCTTTCACCTCGGCTGTGAGTTTCTTGCCTTTGAGGTTGATCTTTTGCCCGCCGTTAGGCAACCCAAATACTCTGCGAAACTCCTTGGCTGTGAAGGAAATCTCAACATCACAATCCATATAGGACACAGTGCTAGTGCGAGAGTATTGATCATACGTCTCCACCATTGCTCGCAGGGGACCCTCGAATTCTTTGATGCAAAAAATTGGCATCTGGATGACCCACTGGACTTGTGCCCTTCGAAGACTTTCCTTTACCGGGTCGTTGTTCCGTGTCTCCTGCCACCACCTCCGGCAATCCAAGCCGTTCAAACCCTCGAACATTATGGTTTGAGGCGTTACATAATCCCGGGAGGAGGATGTTGCAGCCATCTGGCTTTGCCCTTTTGGTCTATTCTTCTTCCTCCCTGTGTCCGTGCGACCTGCAACTCGCACACCTGAGGGTAAGACCTGTGCTCTTTTACTCATCCATACTGCTGTCTGTCAACTTCGTCCTCCAGTTGCGTTTTCTGGCATATTCCATAACGGTTTCCCTTGTCTTCTGTATAAAATAAATAACTACCACTGACCAAAACAAATAACTACCTCCGGTTTCCTAACTGCCAGGCACGAGAGCGTTCGTACGGCTTGGTAGAAGATTACCGTACAACTACACAGTTTCGATGGCTTCTCGCGCTTGGAGGTCTTGGGCTTGCATGCCGTACAAAATGTCTATCGGTTTAGTTCACGCGATATACTATGGGCTGTGATGAATCTGTACGCCGTACGGTAGGGTCTGCGTGCCTTTGCAGTCTTTTAGTTAGCTTTCCATAGGGGAAGATGGGTGTATGGCCTTTGTTCTCATATCGTGCACTACTTTCTGCTTCTCCTTGTATGTATTACGGCACAACTCTTTTGTAGTTTGTTCCTTTCTCCACGTCGTATGGCTGAAGAATCAACACACGGCTAGGTAATTTGTTAAGTCCATACGGTTCCTCCCCATACGTCGCGCACCTTGCCTTGGCGGACTCGTTCCCACGCCGTACGGTGAGAGGATTCTGCGTGTTATGTATTTATGTTTTCCTTGCGGCATCTACAGAGTTGTCCATACGGACTTGCGGCCTCCTGCTCGAAACTGTGCGGGTCTTTGTTGTCCCTCCGTACGGTGATTATTTCATCAAGACGTCTCCAGTATGCCGTACGGCCTTATATTTGTGTGGCTCATCACTTTGTGTCCGGACGGTGCTACTTGTTTAATTGTAGTTTTCTAATGGCACCCCTTGCCTTTATGCACGATGGTTTTTGTTTCAACGGGCCCGCCATTTTTGCATTGCCACGACCGTACGGTCACTTATCTAAGTTGCTTTGTCAACCTTACGGCCGTACGGTTCCGTACCGTACGACCTTTTTTTTTCTTAATTTTTTTTTATAAAGATTTTAGAGCCTTCCAATCGTGATAGGGCTCTGAGCCTACCGGTGGTTCCTCGCGCCGTTCGTGATAGGGCTTTAGTTTAGACCCATTTATCGTGTTGGGGACTTCCCTGCCGTCGAGCGTCCACAGTTTAATCGCCCCATTATCACCGACCTGTCGCACCCGGTATGGCCCCAGCCACTTTACCTTAAACTTGCCTGGCTTAATCTCGTTCTTACCATTATATTTCAGTACTAGTTGGCCCGGGGTGAACTGAACGCGTTTGAGATGTTTATCGTGCCAAGCCTTGCGACGCAGTTGTGCTACTTCTGTGGCCCACTATGCCATGAGGCGATGTTCATCTAATTTATTTAAGGCGTAAAGTCTCTCCCTCAGACTCTCCATGTCGCCTAGTTTATTTTCAATGGCTATCCGTAGGCTAGGAACCATGAATTCTGCAGGTACCACAGCTTCCTGTCCGTACATAAGCTGGAAGGGTGTCTGCCCTGTGGTCACCTTGTAAGATGTACGGTAAGCCCATAATGCCGACGGTAACCTTTCCTCCCAGTCTTCACCTTCGACGCCACACGACTTATAAATAACTCCCACTAGAATCTTATTCGTCGCCTCCGCCTGGCCGTTAGCCCGAGGATAATATGGACTCGACAGTGTATGGAAAATCTTGAACTCGGTGGTTAGGAGCTTAATAATGTGATTTACAAAGTGTCCACCTCTGTCGCTCGTCAATTTAATTGGAATGCCATACCTTGTTATTATTTGTTCGTAGATGAACTTGGCGGTGCTTAACGCTAAGTTATCTGCCAAGGTGCGTGCTTCGACCCATTTGGTTAAGTATTCCGTGGCCTCTACAATATATCGGCATCGTCGGGCACGACTGGTTTTTAGAGGTCCCATGAAGTCGAGCCCCCATCTTTCGAATAGCTCCTGGGCATGGGAGGGATTGAGGGGCATAAAATCCCGTTTGAGGGGTTTTCCTGCACGCTGACAAGTATCACATCCCACTACCCATTCTCTAGCATCATTATATACCGTTGGCCACCATCAGCCGGCTAGAAGTACCTTCCTTGCTGTTGTATCGGGACCCATGTGCCCTCCGGTTGGTCCTTCGTGGGCTTCCCTTAGCACACTTGGTACTTCCTCCTCCATCACACATCGCCTCCGTACTTGATCTGGCCCCATTTTATAGAGCAATCCATTGATTAATGAAAAAGTCATGCTTCTAAGGACCAGCTTTCTTCGTTCTCCTGGAAGCATGTCCAGAGGAAACCGAGCTGTGGACAAATATTCTCCCACACTTGTGTACCACTTAGGGAGTATGGCAATATGGAATAGATGTGCGTCCGAAAAATCGTCGTTTACTCCCACCGGAGGCTCGCCAGACTTGATCCGTGACAATTGGTCGGCGATCACATGGCTGCGTCTTGGCCGTACCACAATTTTAAATGTGAACTCCTGTAGTAAGAGGAGCCATCGGCTCACTCTTCCTTGGATAATGGTTTTGTTGACCAGGTACATGAGTGCCTGGTGATCCACATAAAAGACGAATGGTGTGGCAAGTAGATAGTGCCTGAATTTCTGAACAGAGTAGACCATCCCGAGGGCCTCCCTTTCAGTGGTGCTATAATTCTTCTCCGCATTGGATAATAATCTGCTTGCGAAGTATATAGGATGATCAAGTCCATGCCCCCCTTCCTGAGCCATGGTGGCTCCGATGGCATAATTTGATGCATCCACGTGTACATGAAATTCTTTGTCCCAATCGGGGAAGGCAAGAATTGGGGCGCCCAACAATCTCGTTTTCAAATTTTGGAAAGCTTCCTCCTGTTCCTTCGCCCAAATGTACGGCTCTCCCTTCCTTGTGAGCCTATCCATCGGATATGATATTTGTGCAAAGTTCTTGATGAACCGGCGGTAGTATTCGATGTGGCCCAGAAAAGATTTGACGCCAGTCACATCCCGTTGGGGCCTCCATTTCAACAATTACCCGTACCTTGTCTGGGTCTGTTTTTAATTCTTGTTTGCAGACGATGTGCCCGAGCAATTTCCCTTGGGGTACCATAAATCGACACTTCTTTGGGTTAAGTGCCAGCCTAGACTGCCGACATCGTTCCATACATTCCCCCAGAGCCGCAATGTGCTTGTCCTGCCCACTAAATATGGACCAATCATCCAGAAATGCTTTAAAGTTTCCCTTTGACATCTTGTCAAAAATATGTAAGATAATCCTCTGGAAGGTAGCCGGCGCGTTGCAAAGGCCGAAGGGCATTCGATTGTATGCATATACACCGTCCTCCACTACGAAGGTTGTTTTCAATTTGTCTTCCTCTGCAATGGATATCTGGTTATACCCCGAAAACCCATCCATAAAGGAATAAATCTCCTGGCCTGCGACTTCCTCCAATATGCTATCCGTGAAGGGAATAGGGAAGGGATCCTTGATTGTTACTGCGTTGAGGCATCTAAAATCTACAGAGATGCGGATCTTATCAGCCTCTTTCTTCAGAGAGATTACTATGGGGGAGACCCACTCGTGTCAACCCGAAAGATAATATCGGCTTCCAACATCCGCTCAATCTCCACCTCCACCCTTGCTGCGTAATTCTTGTTCATTCTGTACGGTCTCTTCCGCACAGGTTGGGCTCCTGGAAGCAAGGGTATCTTGTGTACGCACAGCTCCAGAGGGACACGCTTCAGGTCTCTATAGGTCCAGGCGAACACGTCTTTGTATTCAGTGAAGATTTTAAATATGGTTGTCTTTAATGCCGGGTTCCAGTCGTCTCCCATTAGGATGATTTTTTTGTCTTCCTCATCCCCCAAGTTTATCTCTTGCAGCTTTGCTTCCTTGTACTGGATTGGTTCGTCTTTGGCAAATTCATGTGCCGGATTCTCCTTTATTTGGGTTTCTCCTTTATATTCTTTGTACTCCGGAGGAAACTGGTTGGGATCTTCCTCTACCTGCAACATTTGCACGGAAATACTTTGTAATCTTCCATCTGCCAATGGAAGAGCCCATTTAATGAATCCAGGTCATCATTTGAGTATTTTTCAAGTTCGAGCACCCCTTCTTTGTTGGGCTCCATACGTTGCCTTCCTTCGTCGGCGTCCTCTTCGTTGTCAGATCCTGACGAAGATGCCAGGTCTTCACTAACCAACTGATTCTTCAAATCAATTGTAAACTTTCGACCATCTCTCTCCATGGAAATTGTATTCCCTTTCCAGTCGTGTTTGGCTTTTGCTTGTATAAGCCATCCTCTCCCGAGGAGGGCGTCGTTTCCCTTCTTCTTTACAGGGATGACTACGAAGTCCATTACAAATGGTTGTGTGCCAATCATGACCCTCTGCGCCATCAATGTCCCTAAGGGTTTGATCCCATGTTGGTCCGCTCCTACCAGTTGGAAGGTTGGCGGCCACAGTGTTGGTCGCCCTAGATTCTTCCAGGTTTCCTCGGGCAGGACGTTGACACCCGATCCCCCGTCGATGATTGTATCCGTCAGTATTTTACCGAGGATCCCCATCTCTATTATGGCAGGGTGCCTTCCCGCGTCGAGTGCCAACAACATTGGGTCCTTAGCAGAATTCCCCGTCCCAAAGGGTTTTGCCTTTTTCGTCACCGTCGGTACGTTAGGAGTTGGTACTGTGTTGAGGAGAGCTGTTTTTAGCTGTGGCATGGCCGTGAGGTCTCCCAGTTGGACTGGAATTTCTATCTGCATTAATTGCCTTACGATGTTGTGTTCGGCCCGGCCGTTGTGAGGGGTTCCCACGGTGTCGTGTGTCTCTTTCCGTTCTGCCATCAGTCTGACAATTTCTTCTTTGGCCTCCCGCACACTGTTCTTCTCAGTTTTGGGATGTGGGTAGGTACCCTTCTTTGCTTGCGCTCGGGTAATTACCAACACCTCTTCTTCGTTGCCTTCAATGTTGAGGAAGTTTACACTAGGTTTCGGGCATTTCGTTCCGTCGTGGTCTCCCGGCCCGCACCATTTACAGAGGAATTGCGGCTTCTCCCCTTTCGGGCACTCCCTCGCAAAATGTCCCCATTGGCTGCATGCGTGGCATTGGATCATTGGCCTCCCCGTGGCATCGTACTGAATGCGACTCCTACCTCCCTTGTTTCTGTTTCCTCTTCCTCCCCGACGGTTATTATTTCTGTATCCGCCGGACGAGGCCATGTTTTGTGTGAATCTCGTGGCTGTGGAGGTTGACAGTTCCTGCGTAAACAACACTTGTTGGTTGCCGCGAGTCTTTATATTGAATGGGCATTCCTTTGTGGAATGCCCCGCCATTTGGCAAATATCACAGAACATTTTCTTGGGGCATGCCCCCTTCGTATGACCTGCCTCCTTGCAGTCCGTGCACCACAACTCTCCCTCATCGTTTCTACTGGTGCTCCCCTTCAAATTTTTGAACTCCTTGAGCATTCGTTCCATGTCCTTTTGTAGGGCAGTGACTTTCTTCTTCGCTTCTCTGTCATTGCTGCTCTCCTCTCTTGAGGTGTCGTCCTCATCCTCCTCGGAAGAAGAAGATTGGTGTTTCTTCTTTTTCTTTAACGTCTTCTCCTTGCTTTCCAGGTCCATTGCCCGGTTATATGCGTCATCATAAGAGGTAGGAGGAACTATTTTCATCTTCCTCCGGAGGTGCGACTGTAGTCCCTCTGCGAACCATCTTTTCTTTAGGCCGTCGGCTGGCTGGCTTTCCATTTTGCCGACAAGTTCTTTTAACCGTCGCCCATGAGTCCGTACAGTCTCCTTTCCTTGTTTAGTCCCGTATATTTCCGAGACAATTTCGTTGTCGTCTCGGAGTAGCCTAAATTCTTTTTCAAATGCTTTTTGTAGCAAATCCCACGTGGTTATTCCTGTTTTATCAAGGTCGGAGTACCAGTCAATCGCTACCCCTCGGAGGGTTGCTGGGAATTGTGTCATCCACTCTTCCTGGTCGGCGACTCCATTCGCCGACCAAATCGTCTTGCACGTGTGGCAATACCGTACGGGATCTTCCTTTCCATCACCATGGAATCTTGGTAACTTCTCTTTGTTACCGGCCATATTGCTCTTCAGTGGTGGGTGGTTGGTCTGTACCAACTGCGGCGCTGGTTGGGTCGGAGGTGTTTGTTGTACCGGCTGTGCCACAGGCTGGGCTAGTCCTGCCAGTGTCGGTACTCCGGATGTATTTCTTGGGTTCATGGATGTTTCCGAACCACTGGGGGTGATGTGATCCTTGTGCCTTTCCGTCACTTAAACGCTTTCGGCGGCAACTCCACGCTCGTACTCCCTCCGTTCGGCTTCCTCCTCAGCCTTCCTTCTGGCTTCTGTTCTTGGAGTTAATGTCAGGGTCTCAAACAAGTTTGTTGTTTCCTCTAAGAGCTCCTCGTCGTCATTGCTACCGTCCTGGTTAGGTTCTTCTCGACCATCGCCTTCACCTGCCCCCTCCGGCAGTCTTTCGGCACGTCTCCTGAACCTTTCCCTTCGCTCGGCTTGTTGTTTGTCGAGGATTGTCTTTCAGAGAGCTTGTTCTCCTTCGAGATCCCTTTTTAAATTTCTATTTTTATTTAATTGATTGGGCATAAAGGCTTTCTTTACTCCAATATCAACACAAAGTTTTGCAAAATAAATGGACACTTTTTATTCATTCATGGTTCTATTACAATATTCAGATGAATGACCTTGTCATTCTTATTTTTTCCAGTGTCCCTTCTCCCTTCGGTCACCTTTAAATACTCCTACTGCTGACAGCGTTTGCCATCGCGTTCCTCTTTTAGTCGTTTATGCTCCCGTTCATGATACTCTCGAAGAATGGCTTGCCGTCGTTCCTCCCGAGCACTTTCCTCCACACTAGTGCATTGTGCCAATGAGACTTGTGCCAATAGCCGTGGAAGATGATTTAGCAGACAGTTGGCTGCAGGGTTGGCCTCGATGGTAGACCACACGGCACTATGTGGGACTTCCGCTTGGTATGCTTCCTGACGGACGTACATTTCTATCGCCGCTTGCAATAGAATTCTAAATTCCCTTGTTTGGTTATCCTCCCCTTCGTACAGTTCCGTACGTGCATCGTCTGCCTCGGGGTTTATTTCGTCAACAGATAATCCCATTGTCTCCGTACGCCATCCAGTTCCGATTCCGTCTAGGCAGCGGCGCCAAATGTTTACCCGCCGGGGTAACCTGGTCTACTTGTAGTATACACAGAACATGAGATATATATGAAGTAAATGACAAGCGTTCTTATTCATTCAAGTCAAGTGATTACAACATTCTCCGCATCGATGATGCTTTACCCGAAGGTAATACAAGTATATAAAGGTCCGAAGGGACGCGACGGTTGACAACCGTGCACAACTCCCTAGGTTCCGGACATAACTAATTCCCAACCGACGCAACCTTACACTACACCCAACAACAACATAGAGAGGGAAAGAGTACTTTTGACTAGTTTTCAATGACTACCAAAAAAATAGAAAAGGTAAGGCAATTGATACATAGTCCTGCCACTTAGGCAACGATAAACAAGATTATAGAAAACATTCCAAAGAGTTTCTAAGCTCAAGAGGTCATTGAAATATAAACATCTATAAGTATAGCTTCCACTAGAGTCGATATTTAAACAATGTCAACTATGTTCATGTTAATACAAGGAAGCAAATGCTAATATCAAACTTGAACTTAAAACAAAAGATCAGTTTTCAAAATCAAAGTGATTGAATACTCAACATTAAATCAACATAGAAAGGTGGAAATGACCAATTTTTGACGATTCACGTGATTTTTTGGATGAATCGCTGAATCGGCGATTCATCCCGATGAAATCGGCGATTTGTTTCACCGATTCATAAAAAATCGGCGGGCCTGAATCGAATCGCCAAACCAGCGATTCAGGCGTTTTCATGGCGGTTCTCGTTACTCTGGTTAGCATTACCTACTTCCCAGCAAAGATTGGCAATAGAAGGACCTTCTGGCAATCGAACCAACATGTATATTTTTCCTTTGACGCATGATCATGATGGAACCTTCTGTCCATAAATGGTACGTAACGTCCAATTGAACCAACAAAGGGAAACAATAGAAGAAATTCGTGTAGATGAAGTCGACTCTACAAGTTACTACCTCGAGTACGAATCCGATTTTGAAAGAGGAGGCGATATATTGGCGACTTTGGAAGAACCTTCATGTTCAGTATTGACGAGGAACCAGCGGGGTTATAAATCATCAAGTTTCAGCTCGTCTCCAGATTCAACAAATAAGGCAGAAGAACCCTTAAATCGAACCGCGGGTGTTTCAAAAGTTCAAAGTTCGAATTTGCCTGAGGTTCAAAAATTAAAAAGGTTCGAATCTGATTCCTCCTTTGATATTGTTGAATTTTGCAGATCTTCTAGGATACAAATATATCCTGCAGAGTATCTTAGATTTAATCCCCAGGAATTAGATAAGTTGGTTAATTATATTAAGGGAAGTGATTTATCAAAGGTTAGCGAAAAGCAAGTATATGTTCAATCAAATCAAGCTTCTTCCTCCCCTTCATCTACCCAATCAAAAACTATTGAAGCCCAGTCTCAAAAGAATATCTCACTAGAATTTGCGCAATCTTCTTCCAAGCCCGAGCCTTTTTATGTATCTCGTTTTTTCCATGGACATAGGCTAAACAACTGTATTATCAATTCAGGAGCCTCTGATAATATAATGCCATCCACCGTAGCCAAAGCATTAGATTTGCCTCTTACCAAAACCTTTGGCCGATGTTACTCTATGGACTCCAAGCAAGTACCTCTGCTAGGCCAAATAAAAGATGCCCAAGTAGCGTTGGCAACACATCCCGCTAAAAAGCTTAAACTGACAATCTTGGTTGCTGATATCCCTGCCAGCTATGGCATGCTTCTAAGGAGAACTTTTTGCAGAGACCTAGGGGGTGAAATCAAAATGGATTGGTCCCAACCACTATCCCGGTAGGAAAAGAAACCATCATTCTTCAACCAGAGACCAAATCCAATTACACTGTTTTTCCATCTGAAGAACCTAGGTCACATATTTTGTATCAGGAGTCAGAGTCTGGCATTTATTTGATAATCGCTGAAGAAGATGTGATCAAAGAAAAACTTCCTGAAGGAGACCTTTTGCAGACTATGGAGTTTGATGGCAGTTGTTCGAGTGCTGGTTCAGGGGCTGGAGTGGTGCTGATCTCACCTTCAGAAGAAAGGATCTCGTTTGCTTTCAAATTGGAATTTGGCAACACCAATAACACAACAGAATATGAAGCTCTTCTACTTGGGATTGAAGAAGCTAAAAGAATGGGAATCAAAATGTTGAAGGCCTTGGGAGATGCAGAGCTGATCGTCAAGCAGGTGCGGAATATATTTGTGGTGAGAAATGATAGGCTTAGGCATTACCGCAATCGGGTCTGGGATGAAATTGAGGGATTTGAAGCCTTCTCAATAGAAGCTATACCTAGGGAGTTAAACTCGAGAGCATATGCATTAGCTGGGTCTGCTTGTCTTATGATACCTCATCCTGATTTCAGTCACATGGTTTACAAAATTTAACTCATTCATCGGCCTAGTGTCCCTGACAATGTAGACTCCTGGCAGGTGTTTCATGATGATAAATAAATTAACTTGTTTATGCAAAGTCTTGACATATTTTCCAGGACATACTTTGAGGGGTCTCGATCAGATTGTTATGAGTTCTGTCCTAAGAAGGAAGGAGATCAAGAAGCAGAGATTATTCAATTGAAAGGAAACATAATACCTAAGGGACTGGTCTCTTTGGAAAAGTTATTTAATCGGCGTGATTGTTCCATAGGAGGTGATGAAGCACTAAAAACTCCAGAATCAGGCGCCTGTGAGAGAATTAATATAGAAGAATCTGAACCTACGCTGGTTAACTTGGGAACCTGTTGTACTTCAGAAGAGAAACAAAGATTTACTAGCTTGTTGAAGTCTTATAAAGATGTCTTTGCCTGGTCGTATGATGACTAGAAGAATTTCAAACAAGGTCAAGTACAACATCACATACCTCTGAAGCCAGGTATTACCCCTTTTAAGCAGAAATTGAGAAATTATAATCCTAAGGTGGATGATGCCATTTCTAAAGAAGTGGGTAAAATGTTGAAAGTCCGCATAATCTACCCAATTCACCACTCAACATGGATGGCAAATATTGTGCCGGTTCGGAAGAAAAACATAGAAATACATATTTGTGTAGACTTCCGTAACCTTAATCAAGCAAGTTTGAAGGATAACTATCCACTTCCAATAATGGATCATATCCTGCAAACTGTGGCAGGTGCTGAGATGATGTCTCTATTATATGGCTTTTTTGGTTATAACGAGATAAGCGTGGCAGAGGAGGACCAGCATAAGATGACTTTTACAACACCTGGGGGGACATTTGCTTATAGCCGTATGCCATTTGGCCTAATCAATGCTAGTGCCACCTTCCAGCAGGCTATGAATGCCACCTTCGGTCATTTTAAGGAATAAAATTATTGTTATTTACTTAGATGACCTTACTATGTTCTCACGACGAAGAAGAAAACACCTGAGGGATTTGCTGTTGATATTACAAAAATGTCGAGAGAATGACATCTCACTGAATCCAAAGAAGTCGGTGTTTGCTGTCACTGAAGGAAAGCTCCTGGGCCATGTAGTATCTAAGGAGGAAATAAAGGTAGATCCTGAACGTGTGAAGGCTATCCAGAGTTTAGCCCTTGCGTCTAACAGGAGTGGACTAGAATCATTCTTTGGCCAGATTAATTTCCTCAGAAAGTTTTTACCAGAGTTTGCGGAGACTACTAGACCTATGTTGAACCTCATGAGTGAAAAGCAGACATTCAAATGGAATCATGAAGCAACCGCAACTTTTGAAGCTGTGAAAGAAGCTATTGCACTGGCTCCAACATTGGTTCACCCGGATTTTAAGGACTTTATTATTTATTGCAATGCTTCAGAGCACACGATGTCGGGAATTTTGTTGCAAAGTAATGAAGCGGGTGAAGAAGCCCCGATATCTTTTATGAGTATACCTTTGAAAAAGCACAAGCTGAATTACACTCTCACAGAAAAAACAAGCCTTCACGGTCGTCAAGGTTGTTAAACATTTCAGGTATTATATCTTACATTCCCATTCAAAAGTGTATGTGCCAAGCACAGTTGTGAAGAGTATTTTGATTCAACAGGAAGTAGTAGTGAACAATAGAGCTACGTGGATATCTAAAATACAAGAGTTTATCTTGATATTAAGCTAACTAAGCTGGTTCGAGGACAAGGTCTGTGCTGACTAATTACTGAAAATAAAGAAGAAAAAGATGAAGTTCCTCTTACACTTCTAGTTGTACTTAAAGATTATTGATTTTCAACCATCGCCCACTTCTTGACTTATGGGAAATGCCCTGAGTATATGAGTGCAAAGGATAGAAAAAATTTGAGGCTGAAAGCGGCAAAGTATGTAATCGTTGATGACATCCTCTATTAGAAGGGTCTAGATGGTATGTTCTTAAGATGCGTAGACAAAGATCAACATGAGAGACTATTGAAAGCCTTCCATAGTGAAGCCTGTGGTGGTCATTTTTCTTCAATTGTGACAACATTTAAAATTATGAGAAATTGCTATTATTGGCCAAGCATGTTCAAAGATTTCTTTCAATGGGTTGCCAAGTGTGGAAAATGTAATTTTTTCCGGAAAACCTCAACTAGCGGCGCTACCATTGAGACCCATTGTCATTGATGAGCCTTTTAAACAATTGGGATTGGATTTTATTGGTCCTTTGAATCCCCCTTCTTCTGCTGGACACACACATTCTTACCGCAACAGATTACTTTACTAAATGGGTGGAAGCGATCCCGGTGAGAAAGACAACTTCAACAGTAGTTTGTGATTTTCTGTAGGAATACATTTTGGTAAGGTTTGGGGTGCCGCATAAGATTGTAGCCGACAACGCTACAATTTTCTCCTCACAAAAATTGCAAATGTTCTGCTATGATCATAGTATACTTCTCTCTTATTCCTCTAATTACTATCCCCAGGGCAACGGACTGGCAGAATCGAGCAATAAAAACTTGATTGCTATCATGAGGAAGTTGGTGGGCGATAATCTAAAAGACTGGCACAAAAGATTGTATGAAGCATTATGAGCAGACAAGATTTCTCCAAAAAGAGCAATAGGCATGACGCCTTTTGAACTTGTATATGGCACAGAGGCTCAGTTATCCTTACCCATGGAGCTTGCTGCTACTAAATTGCAAAAAGTATAGAAGATAGTGTTTTTCAAAATGTATTAGAAAAAAGGATCATGTATCTGTCTAAGATTGAGGAGGAACGCGAAACTCTTGTTGATCATATCACGCAACATCAAGCTTGGGTGAAGCAGATTTTTGATCATAAGGCTAGGCCAAGGAAATTCATGAAAGATTATTTAGGTTTACTCTGGGATAAGCGCAAAGAATCCAAAGGAGCTCGTGGAAAATTTGAATCTTTGTGGAAAGGGCCATTTGTGATTGATCGTGTTGGGGTCGAATTCATTTAAGTTGATTTAGCTTGATGGAACACCCCTTCCCCTATCTTTCAACAAGCAAGATTTGAAACTGTATCAGTCGTAGTTTCCCTCCTTCCCCTTTGTATATAGTTCTTTTTGTTGTGCTTAGGTTTGTAGGTTTTGTTGTGAAATTTGGCCTTCTTGACTCTATAGCCCAATTGCGAAAACAAAGAATCTAGGGTTCATTCCTTGTCCTTTGCAGTCCAGGTCCCCAGTTAGAGCCATTGTTACCGCACACATTTTTTGCGGGCGTTCAAGTGTATATTTTTTATATATCTTTCTCCTGAGTAATGTCTTTTTCCCGGTTTGAACCTCTAATTTGAACCAAGTCTCAGTTCAAAATCCTATGTTCAGTGTCCGCTTGTGCGTCTTATGCTATTGCGGCTTCATTTTGGCTAAGTCATCCCATAGGCGGTCTCCTCCAATTTGAATTTGAACCTTGAACCTCAAAAGTTCAAAGTTCAAAGTTCAAAGTAAATAAGTGCAAGTGGAAGTCCGTGTGTCTTAAATGATTACAAAAGCCGTCGCGTTTTTGTGAGTCTTGGTCTAGTCCATTTCATTCAGTTTGAACTAGAACTTTGAACCTTCAAAGTTCAAAGTTCAAAGTTCAAAGTTCGATAATTGCATATAATGAAGTTGGAATTTCGAATGCTTAAATAAGGAAATAAGTGTAGTATGGATGGGGAATATTCTAGGAACTTCAAAATTTAAAAGTTTTCTTTTGGAAAGGTAATCATTAAACATTAAGCTCGAATGGTTTGATATGACTGTTAATTAATGACATGTCAGATTCAGTGTCAATTCATCATTAATTTACGCGGGGATTGTGAATGTTTAAGCATGCCGAAAATCTAGGCAAATCTTCCACTTTTTATTAATAAAGGATGCATATCTCTTCATTCTTGCTAATTTATTTAGATCCAGTGGAGCAGAAAACCGACGAAGGTAATTTCAGTGGTGTAGCGGATTGGCAAATTTGATGAATTCTGGTGGGTTTACTAAAACTTTGACCCTGCTAGCTTAGCAATTTGTTGAAGCGTAGTAATTTGCAGTTTCCTGTTCAGATTCCTTTGTTTAATTGTTTTGGAATTGTAATGATTAGTAAAATGAAGTATAACAGACCCTCCATACCAAAATTAGTGCGTTCCTCTAGTCTTATTAGCTCAATTCTAGAGATGGGAGATACGACTCTTTTACGGGTAACTGTGGAAGAAATTCTAGAAAGACTCAGAAACCCTAAAGAAGGCTCAATTGCAGATATGGTGAACCAGAGTGGTTTGATAGAAGCAACACCTTTTCCCACTATAGCCCCTTGGCCCAAGCTTGTGCTAGAATGTATGAATCAGTATGATAGGGATGAAAGATGCATCCGTACTGTTTCTGGGGAAGTATTGGTAAGAATAGGCAGAGAAACCATAATGGCCGCCATGGGAATTCTGGAGAGGGAGCCGTACGAAGCATGGACCATAGGAACATCCTATTCATTTTTCTCAAAAACGAAGAGGGAGTATAGAAGTGTAATTGCAAGAAGCTGGGTTGTGAATACGCAAAGGGGTGGTTCTCGACTCCCCAGTCCTCTTACCCGTGAGTATTTCATTCCAGAAATTAGAGATTTGGTGATTCTGCTGAATAGGGTTAAAGGAAACCAGCATACTTTTCATTGGGAGATTGGATGTTTTTCTACATTCAGGTATTGTCAAATGGACGAAATATTTTAGACTGGGGTGAGCTTATCGCAGAGAGATTGCATGAAGGATTGGTGAATTTTTGGGGGATGCAAGGCTTTTATATGTCTTCCTTTCTTTTCTATTTGTTAGCCTGTACCAAGGAATGGGCTGGCTTACTACATGAACCTTAGGTTCTAGGAACGAAAATTTATGATTACTACCCTCTCCTGCTGTTAGAGAAGTGTTCAAAGAATTTCAACAGAGTAAATGATGTGTTCTTGGTCCGGTTTGTCTTTGAGCTACAATGAAGATTGAAGAAGAGGCTATCTGAAGAAGCAGTTCCATTGATTAATACTTACGGAAGCTACCTTATACAATTCCCCAGGTTCACATATATAAGGGTAGGAGGATTTAAAGGCGAACCCTTAAAGCTGCCTAGGTACTTGTTGGATAATCTAGTCCTTACAAAAGTATGCAGACAATTATGTAATGTCCCCATTTTTAGCAAGGTCATTGAATGGATGGTGCCAGGTCATTATTGCGATCCTCATGGTTTGGCGAGGTGTTTAGAGGGTCATTGGTGTGAACTTACTACTTATAGTAAGTCAATGGACAGTTCCGATGAGCTCAGATGAGTAAGAGGAGTGAATGATGATCTCAGTTTTCATTTCTGGCTTCCGGTTTGGACTCCAAGAATCTTGGAGAGAGCGTCTATTTTTAGTAAGTCACCCCGTCAGGTTCGTTCATCATCTTTTATCATCAGAATCACTCCAGTGCAGACAAATTTCGATTCTGATGCTTCTTTAGTAGTTTTCGCAAGATGGGTGAATTATTATTATTATTTAATTAAATTTGCTAAGGTTGCCATTATTGTTGGTATTATATGTTGGGCACCTTAGTGTTATAGCTCGGTAGAACCGTGATGAAAAGTTTTAGATCTTGGGCACAAGAAATAGGGACCTTGCGTGTCATAATTTCATGATATTGATGAAAAGGTCATTTTTGGAGCCAAATGAGTTAATAAATTATATTACTCAATATGTGCCTAAGTATAAAAGTGCTT
>MU226133.1:692971-709156 GCA_018584345.1 Thuja plicata
TATACTCCAAGGACTGAAGACTTTGGGCTTCAATATTGGACAATAGATTAATAGAATACTTATTTGAGGTGAGGACAGGAGACTTTGAGCTCATTGTATCACTTCATCTTTAGATAAATCAACTGCTTCCTCGTTTGATTGTTCTTAAGTCAATCATCGAGTCACCAGTATTACTGTTGCAAGGTGAACTGTATGTGTTATGGTTCAGTTTTACTTGAAGCCACCTGCGGTAAGAAGGGAGCCTCCCCTATTGCTGAAAGGAGAGAGTAATCTCACATACTGCTGCCTAAAATACACATTTTGCAAGTTGTAGTCTTAGTGACTTGCAAAATATTTAGCCAACAATAGTAAAGTATTATTATTATTATAATATCGCCTTATTATTAATTAATAACATATTGTTATTAATTAATACAATTAATTATCAAATATAATTCTGATGATAATTCCTGCAACACCTGCCATACTGACTGACCAACATGCTCATCACTGCACTGCCAAAAATGGCAACTACCAAAAATAGACTTACTATAAATAGTAAGTCCCCAGGCCAAGAAACTGCACAACTGAATATCGTCTGGAGAATTGACCATTGCCGATACTGCCCTGTCAGAAATAGAAACTGACCAACTGACTTACTAAAAATAGTAAGTCCAGACTTTCTAAAAATGGCAAGTTTGCCAACTGGGACCCTCAAAACGCTGCATCAGCTCACGAGGGTCGTGATGATGAGCTGACCAAGTCACTGCCATAACCTGCTAAAAATAGGGTCATCACAAACATGTTTGGAAAGGATTTGGTTGTTCATCTTAGGAGGAGATCATAGTCCTTGTGCTTTGAACAACCAATATACTCTAGATGCTTGTACGTGGTGGTAGCTTGGGCAAGATTATTTATTCCTCTGCAATTAAGATTCTATCACAAGTATTTTTTATTTTTTAATATCTGTACGGCAGACTTTACTAGTTAACATTCTTTAATTTAGTTTGCATTTTTTATTTTTAAGTTGTGTTGGTTTTCTCTCCAATTCCAACAGGTTGCAAGTTACTCTTTTGCTGAACGGAATTGGTGTACGTAGTCCTTTATCCACTCAATTAAGCAGAACTGGTTGGCTGCAAAAAACAAAGGACTTGGTTTATGTTCATTCCAGTTTGTGTCTTCTATCACATAATAAGCAAGAAGAGTCCAAGGATGGGTCATTGGAGCATTGGGATTAGCCTCTGAGTGTACCAACTTGGGTGCATCTATTCAAGAGCTTCTAGAGCTTGCTAGAGTCACTATCGATGATGATGATGAGAAACACATCATGCACCTAGTGGGATTGACACTGCATTTACTTGTGACCCAAATGATGTTGAACTTGAAGCAAACGATGATCTTGATCTAGATCCTTTTGATGATTGATGAAGATTGAAGACATTTATTATTTTTGATTGTCAATTTTGTAATTGTAATGATTTTGTTCGAATTGTGACCCTAGACATTTATGATACATATTATATGGCATATGACATAATATTGAAATTCTAAACTATCAGTTGTTATTTAATATTTATCTTAATCACTACCATTTTGGCATTTGGTATTAATCAATGATGAAGTTTCATACTATCAAAATGTATTTAGTTTCACAATTCTGTATATTTCTTTAATTTCTTTTGAATGTATGTGTGTGTGTATGTGTATATATATGTATGTATGCATATATATGTGTATGTGTATACCAGCTTGCAAACATTATTTTATTCTAATACTATAATTTCACACACCCACCCAAATGTACCATACCCAAGGGAAAAAATTGCCATACCGGTGTAACCATACCCATACCCACACTTAGAGTTCAACATTTACAACTTTGAACCCTAAATGCCTAACAACCTTAAGCTAAAAATAAATAAAAAGTAGGAAAAACTTCCTTCGGTCTTATCTTTTTTTTTTATGAATAGGCATTTCCATTGATATTTAAATAAAATTACACTATTCACAAAAAAAGGTATACAAGATCTCTCCTTGAAAGTCAAACAGGCAATATCCGAAAAAGCAAAACTAACAGAAACATGGGCAGTGCCTGGAAACGGAAACATCACATAAAAGCCGCTAAGCGGCTAGAGTATTGGTCGTGGGTGGTGGAGGAGAATCTCTATCATTCTTGGGAGCCCATACATTAGTGGGATCGGGGTTTTCATGCAGAAGGGAACACCTTTTTTGAGTGCTTTAACTGAACGAGAATAAATGATAACAATAGAAATGAGTGCCCCGGGTATACCCTAATAAATCAAATGTTTGATTACGACAGAAATTCGAGTTTGAATCTTTGTTGTGCACTTGCATTATTATAACATCTAAAGCTGTAGTGCAAAATTTAGGGAAAACAAGTGTTTGTAGAAAAGATGATAAAACCAGTTTTATCCCAATAAAATCATGCTTTGAAGTTTCTGCCCAATTAAAAAAATTGACAATTCAATTTGGATCAGATTGCCATTCTTCCTTTTGGTGTTTTTTTTCCCATTTTCTGCTCATTCTGTTGAGATTGCCACATGTTCCTTTTCTAGCTTGATGATCAAAGTGTTTTTTTTAAAACTAACGTATATTGACATTTCTCATTGTTTTTAAGTCTTTATTAAGCGTGTTGTTCTTTTCTTGATCATCTATTGAAATCAGGTATATCTGGTCTAATTGTCCCTTTCTAGTTGTGTAATATGTTTTCTTATCTTGTGTCTAAGTTGTGAGATATTTATGACTCAAAACTATAGGAAAGCATTATACTCTGATCTGATTTTATTATTATTAGCTTCTTGATGCTACTCTTGTTTCTTGTTCCTTCAGGAGAACATGCTATGGATTATCTGAACTTAGATGACAAATCTATGGGAATGTTCTGGGTTCTATCACATACAATGACTCAACCAGCTTGTGAAGCAATAATGAATTGGTTGAATTCTAATGGCATTACCGAGCTCCCAATGCAAGGATCCATTGGTCAGCCTAGTGAGCGATATGTTTTAATGCATGAGACTCGCCCTTTGCCAATGTCTTTACTTTCTGGGGTTTCTCTCCACTTGTGTGTTCGTCTTACTGCTCAGATTGAGGAGACAATGTTTGCTGGCCAGGTATTATTCATTCAAAAATTGAGATCAATTGTTATAGACATAGAGAGATGTGACAATGTAATCTCAATGTATGTGATTGCAAAAAGTTCTCCCCAAGGAAACAATATTGCATATTTACTTGACTGCTTCCTTTTTATAGGTAAATTTTGCTTTTACTTTCATCTCTAAATAAGGTGTTTTGTATTGCCAGCATATTTGTGAGTTGCATGTCTTAGATCCTTCCAGCAAAGTTGGTTTTGTTTATTTGTGGATTTAAATGATAACCTTTTAGTAATATCATGTTGATTTTATTCTTGTTCTGTATGCATGCTAATATAATGTTTTGTGCATGCATGACTTCTGACACTTTCATGAGTTAGTTGTTCTTTCAATATATTTCAATTTGTTTCTTGTAATGGTCTAGTTAAACTGATTGAGTCACTATAAATTCTATGTTTGGGGTTTCTCATTTTAGGTTCATCCTTGTGTTTAAGGGTTAAGCTATTCTTAGTTTTTTCCTTCTTTTTTCCTTCATGGCTAGGGCCCCTTTTGTTCTATCCTTTGCGATTGTACCTGCTGTACATGTCAGCTCCTTTGATCTATTTTTGTTATTCATGGACATTAATATAATTTCTTCTTTCCTTTTTTCATCATATTATGCCTATTATTATTCTGAAGGCATAATCACTCCTGAAGAACTTCTGTGAGTTGTTTATTACTCCACTTAATCGATGTCCTATGAAACAAAAACAAACAATTTGATTTGGTAGGGATTAAAATCCCAATTTTGATGAGTTGATCCTGTTTGAAGGCCATTGATGATAATAGTCTAACCTTAATGTTATGAATGCGTGTGAATTAATTACATTTGTCAATGAATTTTCGGTAATATGTGGTGCAATGAAACAAGTGCATGATCATAATGTGTAATTATAAATAAATTTTGAGCAGCTGCTTATGATGTTCTATGGTAAACCCTAAACTACATATCTTATTCAAAATTTTAACCATTATGAAAATTAAACACGTGGAGAAACCAAGCACACAAGAAAACTACACAGAATGAAAATAATTCATTCAAATTAAATGACGATATGAACAGAGCAACTGTTTCTTTATAGCAAAAGAATAAAATAAACATAAACTCTGATTGACATTAGTGTACTATAAATCATTTTATGACGCCAGGTATAAGTTAAACTAAGTAGAAAAGTGACTTTATTGTTGTACTTAAGTCTATAGTCTAGATGATTACTATGTCATATCTAACATTCTCCCTTAATGGTCATTGTAGAAGATACACCAAGTTTGTCTCTAAATTATACAAATTTATTTGAGCCAAGAAACTTAGCCAGAACGTCTGGCATTTGGTCTTGGGTAAAACAATATTGCAACTCACCTGCTCCATCTACAAGTCGTTGAATAAAGTGAAAATGAATGCCAACGTGTCTGGTCTGCTCGTCAAAGATAGGGTTCTTTGCCAGCTTGAGAACTCGGCAGTTGTCACAAAAGTTAACTCATTATAATGAATCTTCAAATATCCAAGCATTTGCTTGTACCAAACACCTTCACACTTGGCTTTCACTACTCCTCTATATCATTGTTTCTAAGAATGAAAGAAAAATACAAAAAATCACCTATGACCTAAGGCTGAGCACATAATTTGTTGTTGACTTTCAGTTAGCCACATATCTTGCTAAATTTGCATTTGAATAGACACATAACATAAATTCTTTCCTTCTTCCATATTCTTTTGTTGTTGTTCAGCATATAGCGTTTGGAGTTGTCAGAAACAGGGGAATATGGAGTGTTTTGAGTTGTTAGGCGTAGAAGTTGAAAGATAGATAAAGCTGTGCACCAGTTGCTTGAGTTGCTTGTAGACTAATTCATTTAACTGCCTTTGACCTAGTCTTGGCAGAAAGTTTCAGCCCTTCTTCCATGGATGTGGATGAAAGTTTGCAACCTGCCATGATCTTGTGAAACAAAAATATTTTAATAAACATAATTTGGCATATCTGATGTTGTTTATACATACATAGCACTCTATTTGTGAGTTTAATTATTCCAAGTCACTAGAAGCTCTAACTTTTGCCTTTCTTCTTCTTTTAGGAATGTTTTCATTGATTCTTTGTTTACAACAGTTTCTCATGATTCTTCTTTCTTTAGGGATGATTATTTTGGCTTTTGCTCTTTGGATGATTCCTTCGTTTTTAATGGGTTTTTGCTTCTCTTGAAATCTGTTGGTTTTGCAAAAGCAATCTGGGAAAATAGTTTTATTTCTGAACAAAAGGCTATAATGGAAAGAAAAAAAAAATATTATCAGACTAATTTTTCTTTAACGTCATCAGCATATTCCTTAATTATAGATGCAATATTAATTATCTAAAGCTACTTCCCTTTGCACAATGTTTAAGCATAAACTCTTTTATACTTTGTGGCATTATTTGTATTAGAACATTTGACGTGGTCATGTTTTGATGAAGGTTGTGCCAAGCATTGCAATGGTGGAAACATATGTGAGATTATTATTAGTTGCTCCTCATTCGCTGTTTCGACCTCACTTTAATGTATGTATGCTTTACCATTTGATATTATATGTCAGTCTCATTTCAATTTCAGTGGCAATATAATAAATTGGTTAGAAACCTTCAATTATGTGAAGTCAAGAAAAATAATTGTTATTAAAATGCAGTCTTTATATGATTATATATATATGTAAGCATGTATGTATATATGCATATTTGTATGTATGTATATATATATGTGTGTGTGTGTGTATACATACATACATATATGTCAACAAAAATAATCATTATTAAAATGCATACTTTATGTGAATACGTACATACATATGCATATATATACATATGTGTGTGTGTAGACACACACACACACATCATAGTTAAAATGGTACCTTGTTTTTTTATATTTGGAGCAAAACATTAAAGCTTTATATTAATTATAACTTAATTCAAAGCTTATATTGTCCGTTTATGTGAATCTATGAGGATTTTGATTTTCAATAAAGAGTATTTGCATATATTGAACATAGACATAGCTGACGTACTATGAGTATCAGGTATCATTTTCATTCTAGAGTACGCTAATGGATAATAAGGTGGGTGATAAGTGTATGTCTTCTCTAACTTGTGGAGTAATGTTTTAATTTTGGTGTATTTTTCTTGAACACTATTGTGTTACAAACACGCATGGTCCATTGCAAATGAGGACCCTCACTTTTTGCTTGATAGCTTAGTTTTTTTGTTTTGTTAGTGTTAGGTGTTGGGAATGATTTCATAGTCTCTTGCATTAAGGATGTGAAGGGGTTTGATGCTGATGTTGATTAAAGGATGTATTAGTAAAATCAGATCTTGTCCTGAGGTTGATTGAGGTGAAAGGGTGAAGTAAAGTGTTGAAGTGACAATGAGGTTGGAAGGGAAAAGTTGCAAGTAATAGATGAAGTCTCAATTGGAATTGTAGAATGGCTTGCAATTCTTCTTGGAATTGCAAGCATCTCATCACATCCTGCTTTAAAATGTTAAGTTGTTGAGAAATTTCATTCCAAAACGATGTATTCACTTGCAAACTCGATTACAATTGTTAAAAAACCCTTGCAAATCCACATTGAAATGCTAGTTTTCTTGCAATTATCAGGCTTTCAAAATTTTATTCGAGATGTCAATTAAAGACATACAAAATTATAAGTGTGGCAAGTTCAAAGCATAGCAAGTACAAAATTATAAGTGTGGAAAGTGCGTCAGCAACCACATTCTGTGTGCCCTTGATATATGAAATGTCAAAATCATAAGATTGAAGTTTGCTGATCCACTTCTGCTGTCTCTCATTAAGATCCCGCTGCCCAAGGAAATATTTTAGGCTATTATGATCAGTTTTAATACAAAACTTACTGCCAACTAGATACTGCCTGAATTTGGCCAAGGCATGCATTATGGCCAACATCTCCTTGTCATAAACACTAAAAGATCTCTCAGGACCCCTGAGCTTCTTGCTCTCAAAGACAATAGTATGGCGATCTTGGGTAAGAACAACACCAGTGCCTTCACCGGAGGCATCACAGTTCAACTCAAACGGTCTAGTGAAATCTGGCTTTGCTAGAACCGGGCATGATGTCATAATATGTTTGAACTTCTCAAAGCAATCCTGTGCCTAAGAGGTCCACTCAAAAGCACACTTATGAGTCAAATCAGTAAGAGGAGTTGCATGACGAGAGAACCCGGCTACAAATCTGCGATAGAAAGCACACAAACCAATAAACTCTCTAAGCCGTGTCAAGTTCTTTGGAGTAGGCCAATCAAGTATAGCATGAACCTTATCAGGATCCATGCGAACCCCCTCTGCACTGATAATATGACCAAGATATAGCAATTCTATCATACCCAAAGCACACTTGGACTCCTTGGTATACAAGGAAGCCCTATCCAAGATATCCATAACTATATCCAGATGAGAAAGATGATCATCCCACGTCTTACTATACACCAAGATATCATCAAAGAAGACCAAAACAAATCTCCTCAACTAGCTGTGAAAAACCTTGTTGATGGTAGACTGGAAAGTGGTAGGTGCATTAGTCAACCAAAAGGCATGAATAAAAACTCAAAGTGTCCACAATGACATCTAAAAGGTGTCTTCTCTATGTCCTGCTCCCGAGCTCTAATCTGATGATGCCCGAACCTCAAATCAATTTTAGAGAAGAAAGATGCATTGTGCAACTCATCTATCAGCTCATCAATGTGTGAGATCGGATACTGGTTCTTAATTGTCCTCTTATTCAACATCCGGTAATCAATGCACATCTTGAGTGTACCATCCTTTTTCTTCACCAATACAACCGATGAAGCAAAAGGGGACTTACACATATGCCCCATAGATAGCAGCTCTTGAACAGTCTTCTCAATCTCATCTTTCAGGTACTTGGGGTGCCAGTAAGGAGTAATCATGATGGGCTTAGTGCCCTCCTCTAACTCAACGATGTGCTCTATACCTCTATCAGGTGGCCTGCCAGGTGGTATATCACTAAACACCTTAGAGTGTTTAGTTCTAAGAACCTGTATATCTGGGTGATAAGCTGATTTATCTGTATCATCTTGTGTAGGTAAGAATCTACATTCTTCTGCCCACTCAACAACGTCATGGCTAATAAGATGCTGCATACGCCTGAATGAAATCACCCTCAAGTTTTGTTCTCTAACAGCCTTAAGAATGTGCTTTTACCATTAATTTCAAACTTCATTTCCATGTCCTTAAGGCTGAGATAGAATGCCTCAATAGTATGTAACCAGCTCATGCCCAAAACCACATCAGTGCCTCCCATATCCACAACATAGAAATCAGTTTTAAATTCATAATTATTCAGCTTCATGGGAAGCTCATAAATCATTCCGTTACCTTAAGTGTGTAACCATCAGCCACCTTTACTCTAATACCTTCAAACTCTTTTGTCTGTATACCCCTCCTGGATACTAACCGTGAATCTATGAAGTTGTGAGTGACACTTGTATCCAATAATGCAATAACACGCTGCCCTGCTAAAAGACCCCGCATCCTGAAGGATCCCTCTTTCTTCATGCTTGAGAGATATACTACCTTAAGGTTGGAATCATCATCAACTTTTTCATCGTTAAGTGCCTCTTCAACATTTTCTTCCTCTTGATCATCTGGCTGTCCCTCAAAATCAGAACTATGTTCATCCTCATAAAACCATTCCATAAGCCTATTCCTACCCTTAGGCTTCATGGGGCACTCATGTTTTTCATCATATGGGCCCTTGCTATAAAAACATAATCTTTTCCTCCTTAGACCATTCAATGTTTCCTGATTCAAAGGGGCTGTCATAGGTTTCTTAGAATCGGATACGTCCACTCTTTTTGGGGCTGCCTCGCTATCAAAGGTAGAAGTCGATGGTTTAGAAGGCAACCTATTATGTGGAATTGACAATTCCAAATCCCTTGCTTTTTTCATGGCTGTCTGCAAGGTAGAAGGATCAAAGGACTTAACCTGACCCTTGAGAGGCTCAACTAAACCCTCTGCAACGAGCATCACACGCTTCCTCTCGGAAATGTCATAAACCATTACTGAAATCTGCTAAAACTCATTGATGAAGGCCTCTAGACTACCAGTCTGCCTGAGTTGTGCCAACTCACGAAAATAGGACTCTGGGTCCTTCCTGTCAAATCTCTCTACCAGCCTATCCACAAACTTCTGATATGAAGTGATTTGATTATGGTGTAAAGAAACAAACCCATGGTACCAACAATCATGGGCTATGCCATCCAAATGCAACACAACAAACTAGATAGCGTCCTCTTCAGACATAGGACACAATGAGAAATATGTGTCAAGCTTGTGAACCCAAGCTCTAGCTGTTACCACTCCCATCAAAATGAGTCAAAGTTAATTTGTTGGTTGCCTGTTTTAGATCATTGTTTTTATGCCTCTGTCTCCCCTCAGGTCTACCTCTAGAACGCTCCCTCTTCTGGCGCATAAACCTGTCAAAGTTCAGGTGATGTTTCACATCATGTGCTAAAGCATCCCACTCTGCATGTAAAGCCAACACATCATCAGTAAAAGGTGCTACCTCCTCCTCAACACTACCCTCATCTAAATCCGGCCTCAAGAAAGTAGGTCGTAGAGGCTTGACATGAGTGCTTGTAGGATCAGTTCTAGACCTGTGTGAGTTAACTGAGATACTCCTAGTACCTCTATCTCTACTATGGCCTCTGGGAAAACAAATCCGTTGAAGAGTGTTAGAGAGCTGCTGTAGAACATTTGCCATCTGATGCTGACCAACTACTGACTCTTGCTGGCTATGGGCAATATCCCTGAATGATTCTCTAGCCTCTCTTTCTTCATCATTCCCTGTATTACCTGCAAATCTCTCACCCATAGTTCCCTGTTCCTGTTCACCAGGTGGAGAAATTCTTCCCCTGCGTGTGTAATGAAATCCTAGATTGAACCTTTGTGGCTGCATGTATGAACCCAATTCCCTGTAGGATGGCAGGAAACCGCTCTGATACCACTGTAAGAAACCCATGTGGTTCTAAGTCTGAAAAACACTGGAATGTTAGAATTTTAGATGTCTAACATTTGGTCAAACACTTTGCAGGCAAGCTCTGATACCACTGTAATAAGCTCTACTGGCTCAAACTTAAGTATTGTTGTAGAATTGCTTTGTTTCTTGAAATTTATGCTTTTTTTGTATTTTGGCTATATATGATTTTTTTTTGACTTTTCCTCTAGGCTATTTCCACCGCTTATTAAAACAAATTACTTTCACAATTAAGAACAAATGGAAAATTATGTAACCTCGCAATGGAGTTATCACAGGAAATTTGCAAATGATATTGTGATAATCAACTCGGTATTGGCTGGGAAGAACAACAATTTCCTCATGCCAAAGCTCTTCTTCGCAAATGTCAACTCTCCAAGCATCAACGATAACCCTGTGGATAATTTCGCAGATGCCTTATTCCCCCACGTGATCCCTTATTTATCATCGGCAACCAATACTTCAACTCCCACGTCAAGTATGAAAGAGTAGCAATCTGGCTACTCACGCCACAACACGTTCTTGAACATTCACAATCAACCATGCATTCCACTCCTCATACACTGAAATGAATTCAAATATGATGCAAATCAAACCACTCACCAAGCACAAATCGCTGGTAGGAAGCCGCCAGTTCTAAGTGCCAAGAAGCCGCTAAGAATTCCCAATTCTTGTGCTCAGAAATTCGGAATCAAACCCGAGTCTTTCGCCTCCACAAATTCATCAATACAAAATGCACAATCAACTAATGCCATTTGATTTCTTCCTTTGGCCTATTAATAATTCTTCAAAGCAAATCGATCCCTGGCTTCAACCTTACACAACCACCCTCCAGCTTCAACAAGACACTTTTCATGACTTAAAAACATCTTAGCTTCTCCAAAGTTTGAATTTTTGAATAATTTTATTCCATTATATCTCCCTCCAATTTAGATGTCCAAACATAAGATATTAAAGCCATCATAAATATTTAATGACTTGACTTTATAATATAAGTTCCATCTCAATAGTTAATTATGTTAGACTTAATTAATTATAAACAACCCAACAAAATACGTTTCCAAGCCAAGTCCATATGCTCTACCAAATCCGAAGCTAGGACACCCTGCCACAAAAGTAACTGACAAAAAAGAGACTTACTATAAATAGTAAGTTCTCAACCAGAGACCCCCAAAACAATCCATTAGCCCATGACGGTCGTAGTGATGGGCTAACAATGCCACGTCCTTGACACCTGCTAAAAAGGGGACATTGCACAACTTGTATCAACAATGTGAAAAACCCCTCAAATTTCGATCTGCAAATGGAGAAGCAGCCTTTATAATCCTGTTAAAAATTGTTGCATTAGATCAGATTTTCTCAAAACATTGTTGACATACCCTTCAATCCCGTGATAAATTGTTGCATTAAGTGCTTTCTTCCTTTCACATTGTTGAAGGAGACCTCAAACCCACTTCACATTGTGATACAAGGGTAAAATCCTACTAACTAGTCCAACACCACACTGAATAGCAGCTTTTGTAATCTTGTTAAAAAATGTTGCATTAAATCAGATTTCCTCCAAAAATTGTTGACAAACCCTTCAATCCCGTGATAAATTGTTGCATTAAGTGCTCTCTTCCTTTCACATTGTTGAAGGAGACCTCAAACGCACTTCACATTGTGATACAAGGGTAAAATCCCGCTCACTAGTTCACCACCACCCTGAATTAGCGACCTACGAATCCGGCTTGACCTCAAATTTCTGACCAATTTATCCTTCACAACATGGAAATCCTGAGCTTGCATGAGCACTAGTCCTTGACCTAGCTGAAATTTCATTCTTACTTATCCTTGGCAACATAAAAAATCAACCCTTGCTATCCATAGAATCGTCCTCACAAGCTCATTCCCACCCTCACTTGTTCTTGTCTAATCAAGATTTCAGCTCAAGAAATCCCTAACCACATGCAATTCCTGACCTAAAAATCCTTAACTACATGCTAGTTCCGCCTTTGAAATGCACTAGTCCTTGTCCAAGGCTAAATCCCGCCCAACATTCCCTGCAAACTTTAGATTTCCGCTTGCAATTACATGAAGAGAAGAAAAAACCTGAGAATCAGTGCATATGTAGGTTAATTTCTTGATTGGTGGTGCATATCCAAATGAGAAAATCACCATGTGTGTGTGTATGATGTACAATTTATTTCGAACGAAATAAAATGCAACAATCTTCAAATTTTATTTACCAAACACTAAACAACTATATCAAAAGAACCCTAAAAAACAATTCATAATTTTTTTTAGTATAATTGAAGTAGACCTTTTGCCCGAATTTTAACCTAATTTTAATGAATATCATGCAATGTTTTAAAGTTTACCTGATTTTGAACTTGAAGCCGAAAATTCGGCAAATGTTGTGAAACAACCTGCAACAACTTAAGTTACCTTAATCTAATTATTTAATAATAGTCCCTTTGTTAATTCTCTGAATCGGCCTATGGAAATGATAGGCTAATTTCATTCTCTTGAATGCTTAAGACGAAGAAGGGAACATTAGTGAAATACTTTTTCTTTTACAATGGTGTGCACTATTGATCATTGGAACAATGGATAAAGAGGATTCGATTTAAGTAAGAAAATGTATGTCTTTGTGTGGCATACCTTTTACCTTCAAACACGTGTTTGAATGACATTTTGAACTCTATCAAATGGTCTTGGTGAAATGCGTCTTAGTCCCTAGGTATGAACCTTCTTTGAAGAGTATGCACATGCACCTATCTTCATGACCTTAACCAATTTCCGGATTTGAAAGCTTCCTTCTTTCATCAAGACAAGTGTCCTCAAGAGCCTCTTTCCATAATCTTGCAAATATTAGAACATGACAAAAAGATAACAAGGTAGATAGTACAATGCTTTCTAAGTGGTGCTTAACCTATTTAGCTTTACCTAGTCTGGATGATTTTTATCATTAAGGTATTTTTGTTAGACCTTGTGACATTGAAGGAGCTTTAAATTTAGTGGAGTGGAACACATATATCTCGATAGTGTAAAACCTTATTGTGATCAATGAGTTTTTTTTTCCGAAGTTGGATATAGCGATGGTTGATCCGGTAAAAATTAAGCATTGATTATTATTTTCTTTCATGATTTGACCTCCAATATTCTGCACCACTCATCAAATTTGGTTGATGTTTCTTGTGGCAATAAGCATAAGGGCAATCATATTATCTTGTGATATTGCTATCAGGATTCAACTGTGTAGTTTTTGAGTCAAACTCATTGACCCATGTTTCATGAATAATGGTTCACAAGAAGCCATCTCTCATGACTTGATGCGGAAAATATCTCCTACTTATCAATTGATGAGCTTAAGGGGCTTTATAATGAATGGTTCATAAGGCACAACTTTTGCTGAAGGTTTTGCAAATGGGTTTGCAAGCGAAGTGGGCTTAACCTTGGAGGAAACTTTGTGGTTAAGCGCGCTTGAGTTGTAGTGGTACTGGGATGGGTGACCTCCTGAGAAGTCCTGGTGCTTCATCTCTGCGAGTATCACCTAGATGCTAAGTTGTTGGTCTTGGTTCAGGTTCGAAGTCTAGTTCGAGATCGTTCAAATTTTTTGGGGGGGTGGGTTCGGGATCATATTGGGTTTGTTTGTACAAAAACAAATGTTATATATATTTACATATATATATATACACATATATATACATATATATATATATATATATATTTATAGATATATATACATATATATATATACATATGTATATAGACATACATATATATACATATAAATATATACATATATATATATATATAAATATATACATATATATACATATACACATATATATACATATATATACATATACACACACATATATATATATACATACATATATACAAACATATATGTAGATACATATATACATATATACATATACACACACACACACACACACAAAGTCACAAGGTTCGAATTCGAGTTCGTGTTCAGCAACAATAAAATTCGGATTAAGTTTGACAAGGACAAAAAATTCGAAAAACAATTCGACACTAAATTCACCTTATATATCTATACTAAATATTCAATATATTTTAATTTTAAATCTTGATGTTAAAAGTAAAATAAATATAATAATTAAATTAAAATAATATTGAACTTATATCTATTAAAATAAGTCTTGAGCACACTAGAAGAAGGAGAAGGAGTGGGCTTTGCCTTGGTGTTGAAACCTAAGGGTGAAAAGGTGGAAGTGCCCATAGAGGTACAAGAGCTACTGAACTAGTACAAGGAGATAGTTAGTGATGGACAACCAGCTACCCTACCACCTGAGAGAGCCATTAGCCATCAAATTGACTTTGTTCATGGATCTTTCTCCTTCATGAGATTAGTATCCTCCGACAATCTCTTCCTTACTTGGAAGTGCATATCTTGTATGATTGGGTTGATCACTAAGTAGACATAAGGTGACATTCTTATCTCTCTCATTTTTCTTTCTTGGAGTTGTTATTATTCTATGATAGTGCATTCTTTTGGCATGAGCTCTTTGTTTCACGTTTCACGCAAGATACTAACATCTTTTCTTAACAACCTGTTGCATGTCTTAAAAAGGGCATGTTTATCATTTAATGATCATTTTCTTTTCCTTTCTTGGTGATTTGCCTTTGCATATCTTTTCTAGCTTAAATATGTCTGATTTACATTACATGTGCAGATTATTTTACTTGGAATTGCATATCTTGAGGCTATCATTAAGGGTGTATTATATTCTATCTTGCATTCATACTTGGGGGACAAGTTTTTTTGTACATTCTTCTCTTTGTTTCTAAGGATCTACTTTCCTCAGTACGGTGGCATTTGTTTATCATGTGACATTCATTTCTTATAAAGAATTGATTGTTCTGATTCGGGATTCTCTCTTTTACAAGAGGCGTGCATCCTTGATCACTACCTATTCTTTATTTGCAAAACCATGTTCTTTATAAACACATGTTCTTACTATGCGATTTAGAGTTTGCTATCCTTCATCAAGAATCCCTATTTCACCTAGCGATAGGGGGCTAAATGGGAGCATTCTTGTTCGCCTGCTCTTCGTTTTGAAGACGTTATTTTTGTTCAAGAACTCCTCTTGAGGGTAGATGTCTTGCTAACAAGATCTCTTCCTTTCAAGGGTCTCTTCCCACAAGCGGCATACCCTTTCACAATTATCTATTTTCCTTAGCTCACGAGAGTCATCACTCTTGGCTAAGTTTATGGCATACATTGTTGTCTAAGGATATATCCTTGTTGATGGAAGTAGGTATGCTTGTTTCTCTTTCATTATGATGGCATCTATGTTGCCACCATAAGGAGGGGGGCATATGCGCTTCCCTCGTTGTATATTAGCACATGTAAATTGCCTCCCTCACTCTAACCTTTAATTTGCTTGCAAAGATGCATTTGTTTTTGAATTGTGATATGATATGAAATTTTAACATAGTTTGCCAGGTAAGAACAATAATATCACAAATATTCCTTAACAACTCCGGCTTGACGACATGGAATGATGTGAAAAAGGCCTTCCAGACAGAATTTCAGTTGTTAAGGGACGATAATGAGATTCTGGCGGAGATTTACAATACAAAGCAGATGAAGAGCGAGTCTGTCCGTGCCTACGGGCGGCGACTAAAGGAACTCATTGGGAAAATGGAGTCAGCACCGGCGGACGAACTCAAGAAAAGGTGGTTCGTGGAGGGACTAAAAACTTCCCTTCGGAGGAAAATGAAAATTGTCCCACCCACGTCGTACACAAACGCGTACAATCGAGCAATGGATCTGGAGAGTGAATATAAGACCTCCAGGAAGACTAAGTCTTCGGATGATGAATCGGAGGCAGAAAGCAGCGAGGGCGAATCAAGTAAGCGAGTGTTGACCCTACAAAAAGATCTGGAGAGGATGATGAAAGAACTGAAGGCCACCAAGGGAGGCTCGAGCAAAGCAGAGGAAGACACTGTGTGGTGCATGGACTGCAAGGAAGCGGGCCACACAAAAGGTTCTTG